>BLSH010145705.1:1369297-1382994 GCA_018402905.1 Glandirana rugosa | reverse complement strand
TTATGAAATTATTTTTTTAAAAATGCTTTTAGTTATTTCCCTGTCCCCATTTCTTTGTAGGGCACTTGTCCGACCCTTACCCCCATTTCCTTCCTTTTGCAGACCTCTAGGACTTTCCTGGACTTTTTTACAGCAATTTTCAGAATTTTTGGTAAAATTACCAGAACCCCGAACACGGACTTTTTTTGAAAAGTCCGGGTTCGGGTCCGGGTCCCGGACACCCCAAAGTTCGGTACGGACCCGAACTTTACAGTCCGGGTTCGCTCAACACTAGTTATGAGCCATACCTGCACCCAGACAGTAATAGGGGCATTAGATGGTGGACTGACCTGGAGTGGTGCTTCCTTTGCTATGCATTCCCCTCACTGTTTGTCTTAATGGCAGCGGTCACTATAGCAGACAATAAGGAGGTCCAGACTGTGTGGTAAGTGAGGCTGGACACCACGCCATCCTCACTTTCCCAAAAATTCAAAAAACATTGATAGAAATCTTCTGTCTGTGTTATACAGTTAACCACTTGTTTACTGGGCACTTATACCCCCTTCCTGCCAAGGCCAATCTTCAGCTTTTCAATGACAATTGCGTGGTCATGCTACACTGCACCCACATGACTTTTTTATCATTCTTTTCACACAAATAGAGCTTTATTTTGGTGGTATTTCATCACCACTGGGTTTTTTATTTTTTGCTAAAGAAACAAAAAATTATCGAAAATTTTGAAGAAAAACATTTTTTATAGTTTGTTCTACAATTTTGCAAACAGGTCATTTTTCTCCTTCACTGGCTGCGCTGGAGCACTAGGAATGGCCTGGATGTTCGAGTCGAACGTAAGTTCAACTTGAGCATTCGCTGTTTGTTTGTTTGGAGAACAACCAACATTAAATGGCATTCCTGCCAAATTCGAGTGCTGTGGAACGCCCCATAATGCACTGCGAGATCGCAATGCATAGACGGTTGATGGTTGGCCAAAGCATGCACCATACCTGCATGCTTTGGCCAATCACAGCGCGATCTGCTGTGAGAGCCATGATTGGTCAAAGGCAAGGTGCCTTTGGGCAATCATGGCTCAGGGGGCTAAGTCCACGCCCCACACTATATAAAGGCTGCTTACACAGCAGCCGTATGTAGTGTGGTAGTGGAGAGAACATGAGCTAGATTAGGCAGGTTAGTTAGTGGCGTGCAGGCAGTGTATTAATATATATATACTCTGCATTTAGTGTAGACTCTATCCTGTTAACAACCGCCCTATAGTCAAATGACGGCTACAGGGCGGTTGCTTAACCCCGGGAGAGTACATACTATGACGTCCTCCCATGAACGTGCTTCCCGCGCGCCCCCTGGGGTGCGCACCCGGGAACATACGTGACCACCGGGTCCGGGGGACCCGGGCGGCGCTACACGGATCTCGGTGAATGGCCACTCACATCGGCCTTTTACCACGTGATCGCTCCGTCAAATGACAGAGCGATCACATGTAAACAAGCCGGCGGAAGTGACGGCTTTTCTCTCCCCTCTCCACACCGATCGGGGCAGTGTGAAAGGAGAGGGGGAGAGAGGAGATGCTGCAGCGCTGTGGGCAGGATGTGTAGTGCCCACAGCGCTGCTAAGTGACAGACTGCACCCCCACCATTCATCCATCCAGCCTCACCCAGCCAGGCATCCTCACCCAGGCGGTCATCCATGCTCACCCACCCAGCCATCCTCACCCATCCATGCTCACCCACCCAACCACCCACCTATCCATCGATTATCACCCATCCAGCCATGCTCACCCACCCAACCACCCACCCATACATCCATACTCACACATCCAGCCATCCTCACCCACCCAGCCATCCTCACCCATCCATGCTCACCCACCCAACCACCCACCCATCCATCCATACTCACACATCCAGCCATCCTCACCCATCCAGCCATGCTCACCCACCCAGCCATCCTCACCCATCCATGCTCACCCACCCAACCACCCATACTCACACATCCAGTCATCCGCACCCATGCAGCCATGCTCAGCCACCCTCACCCAGCCATGCTCACCCATCTAGCCATGCATGCTCATCCACCCATCCATGCTCACCCAGCCATCCATCCATACTCATCCAGCCATCCATCCATGTTCACCCAGCCATCCATCCATGCTCACACACGCAGCCATGCTCACCGATCCATCCATCCATGCTCATCCATCCATGCTCACCCACCCAACCGTGCTCACCCACCCATCCTTGCACAGTCATCCCCATCCATGCTCAGTCATCCCCATTCGTGTTCATTCATCCCCATCCGTGCTCATCCATCCCCATCCGTGCTCATCCATCCCCATCCGTGCTCAGTCATCCCCATCCATGCTCATCCATCCCCATCCGTGCTTAGTCATACCATCCGTGCTCACCCATCCCCATCCATGCTCAGTCATCCCCATCCATGCTCAGTCATCCCCATCCGTGATCAGTCATCCCCATCCGTGCTCAGTCATGCCCATCCGTGCTCAGTCATCCCCATCCATGGCTCATCCATCCCCATCCATGGCTCATTTGTGCCTCATTCATGCTCATCCATACCACATCAGGTCTCATCCGTGACACATCCATGCCACTACAGTGCCCATCCATGCCACTATAGTGCCCATCCGTGCCATTACAATGCCCATCCATGCCACTACAGTGCCCATCCATGCCACTACAATGCCCATCCATGCCACTACAGTGCCCATCCATGCCACCACATTGCCTCACAATAGTGTAAAAGGTAGTGAAATTAGATTTGAAATGTATGCCCCCAGAACACCTGACGGTGCTCCCTGTATGTTGGGCCTCTGTATGCGGCCAGGCTGTGTAAAAGTGTCACACATGTGGTATCACCATACTCAGAATGAGCAGAACATATTTTGGGGTGTCATTTTTGCTAGGTACATGCTGTGTGTTAGACATATTGGATAAATGGACAACTTTGTGTAAAAAAAGAATGCGTTTTCATTTTCTTTCCACATTTTCCAAAACCTTGTGAACAAAATGACATGTTCAAAAGACTCATTATGCCTCCTAGAATATACGCTGGGGTATTTGCTTTCCAAAATGGGGTCATTTTTTGGGCGTTTCCATTGTCCTGGTGCTCCAGGACCTTCAAATGTGCAAGAGGTAGTCAAGAAATGATATGTGTAATTTATGCTCCTAGAACGCCTGATGGTGCTCCCTGCATGTTGGGCCTCTGTATGTGGCCAGGCTGTGTAAAAGTCTCATACATGTGGTATCGCCATACTTAGGAGGAGTAGTAGAATGTGTTTTGGGTGTAATATGTGGTATGCATATGCTGTGTGAGAGAAATAACCTGTTAATATATGACAATTTTGTGAAAAAAAATAAAAAAAATCTTCATTTTGCAAAGAATTGTGGGGAAAAATTACAGCATTAAAAAATTCACCATGCCTCTTACTAAATACCTTGGAATGTCTACTTTCCAAAAAGGGGTCATTTGGGGGTATATGTACTGTCCTGGCTTGTTAGGGTCTCAAGAAATGAGATAGGCCGTCAGTACATTAGGTGTGATCAATATTCAGTGATTGGCACCATAGCTTGTAGACTCTATAACCTTCACAAAGACCAAATAATATCCACTAATTTGTTTTTTTATACCAAAGATATGTAGCAGTATACATTTTGGCCAATATTTATGAAGAAAAATTACTAATTTGCAAAATTTTATAACAGAAACGAAGAAAATGCATTTTTTTACAAAAATTTTCAGTCTTTTTTAAATTATAGCGCAAAAAATAAAAAACCCAGTGGTGATTAAATACCACCAAAAGAAAGCTCTATTTGTGTGAAAAAAAGGACAAAAATGTCATATGGGTACATTGTTGCATGACTGAGTAATTGTCATTCAAAATGTGAGAACACTGAAAGATGAAAATTGGTCTGGTTGTTAAGGGGGTTTTAGTGCCCAGTGGTCAAGTGGATATATACAGTGCATTCAGTGTAGACTATATATACAGTCAATGCAAGCAGTGTATATATGCAGTATATATAAATATATACTCACAGTCTAGTATGTACAGTATCTCACAAAAGTGGGTACACCCCTCACATTTTTGTAAATATTTTATTATATCTTTTTATGTGAAAACACTGAGGAAATTACACTTTGCTACAATGTAAAGTAGTGAGTGTACAGCTTGTATAACAGTGTAAATTTGCTGTGCCCTCAAAATAACTCAACACACAGCCATTAATGTCTAAACTGCTGGCAACAAAAGAGAGTACACCCTGTCCAATTTGGGCCCAATTAGCAATTTTCCCTCCCCGATGTCATGTGACTTGTTAGTGTCATAAGGTCTCAGGCAGCAGTGTATTTAGGTTTTGTGCTGCCCTAGGCCTGACTAAACTAGTGTAGCCCCCTAATTTAAATATGAGCCACCCACCTGCCTAATTTAAATATGAGCCACACCCCCTAATTTAAATATGAGCCACCCACCCCCCTAATTTAAATATGAGCCACCCCCCCCCATTTAAATATGAGCCACCCACCCCCCTAATTTAAATATGAACCACCCACCCCCCTAATTTAAATATGAGCCACCCCTTCCTGTTTCCTGACCCACTTTGAAATTTTCCAGTGGGGACACCAGTGGGGACACTAGTTTTGAGGGCTTTGATGGGGCGAGGGGGGCATTGGATTCCCCTTATTTGCAGAGATTTCCTCACACTTCCTGTTTGGCTATGGGGCAGAACAACAACTCATTAGTTGGGGTCCGCCGCCCGGGTCCTCTACATATGTATGGGTTGCCCCCCCTGATGGCGGCCCTGCCAAGCCGCTTTATGGGGGTGCTAGACCGATTTGCCTCCCGGGCCAGTCCGCCTTATAGGACTGGCGCTACACTAAGTGTAGCGCAAGCCGGCGGGGACTCTTTTCGTGCTGCCCCCCTGCAAAGTGCCGCCCTAGGCCTGGGCCTTGTAGGCCTAGGCCAAGATACAGCGTTGGTCTCAGGTGTGAATGGGGAGCAGTTGTGTTAAATTTGGTGTTATCGCTCTCACTCTCATACTGGTCACTGGAAGTTAAACATAGCACCTCATGGCAAAGAACTCTCTGAGGATCTGAAAAAAATAATTTTTGCTTTACATAAAGATGGCCTAGGCTATAAGAAGATTGCCAAGACCCTGAAACTGAGCTGCAGCACGCTGGCCAAGACCATACAGCAGTTTAACAAGACAGGTTCCACTCAGAACAGGCTTCGCTATGGTAGACCAAAGGGGTTGAGTGCACGTGCTCAGCATCATATCCAGAGGTTGTCTTTGGGTAATAGACGTATGAGTGCTGCCAGCATTGCTGCAGAGGTTGAAGGGGTGGGGGGTCAGCCTGTCAGTGCTCAGACCATATGCCGCACACTGCATCATATTAGTCTGCATGACTGTTGTCCCAGAAGGAAGCCTCTTCTAAAGATGATGTACAAGAAAGCCTGCAAACAGTTTGCTGAAGACAAGCAGATTACTGGAACCATGTCCTGTGGTCTTATGAGACCACGATAAATGTATTTGGTTCAGATATCATCAAACGTGTGTGGCGGCAACCAGGTGAGGAGTGCAAAGACAAGTGTGTCTTGCCTACTTTCAAGCATGGTGGTGGGAGTGTCATGGTCTGGGGCTGCATGAGTGCTGCCAGCACTGGGGAGCTACAGTTCAATGAGGAAACCATGAATGCCAACATGTACTGTGGCATACTGAAGTAGAGCATGTTCCCCTCCCTTCGGAGGCTGGGCCACGGGCAGTATTCCAACATGATAAGGACCCCAAACACAACTCCAAGATGACCACTGCCTTGCTAAAGAAGCTGAGGGTAAAGGTGATGGACTGGCCAAGCGTGTCTCCAGACCTAAACTCTATTGAACATCTGTGGGTCATCCTCAAATGGAAGGTGGAGGAGCGCTAGGTCTCTAACATCCACCAGCTCCATGATGTTGTCATGGAGGAGTGGAAGAGGACTCCAGTGGCAACCTGTGAAGCTCTGGTGAACTCCATGCCCAAGAGGGTTAAGGCAGAGCTGGAAAATAATGGTGGCCACACAAAATATTGACACTTTGGGCCCAATTAGGACATTTTCACTTAGGGGTGTACTCACTTTTGTTGCCAGCGGTTTAGACATTAATGGCTGTGTGTTGATTTATTTTGAGGGGACAGCAAATTTACACTGTTATACAAGCTGTACACTCACTACTTTACATTGTAGCAAAGTGTCATTTCTTCAGTGTTGTCACATGAAAAGATATAATAAATATTTACAAAAATGTGAGGGGTGTAATGTACTCACTTTTGTGAGTTACTGTATACAGTATCTCACAAAAGTGAGTACACCTTGGTCATCTTGGAGGTGTGTTTAGAGTCATTATCATATTGAAATACTGCCCTGCAGCCCAGTCTCTGAAGGGAGAGGATCATGCTCTGCTTCAGTATGTCACAGTACATGTTGGCATTCATGGTTCCCTCAATGAACTGTAGCTCCCCTGTGCCGGCCATACTCATTCAGCCCTAGACCATGACACTCCCACCACCATGATTGACTGTAGGCACGACGCACTTGTCTTTGTACTCCTCATCTGGTTTCAGCAACACACGCTTGACACCATCTGAACCAAAAAAGTTTATCTTGGTCTCATCAGACCACAGCCCCCTTCCTCAGGGCTGTTGTTCAATCAGTTCAGATATCTGGATGTCAGTCCATATGGAGATCTGATGTGTGTTCAAAGAGGCATGGAGGATGCCTCTTTGAACACACATCAGATCTCCATACGGACTGACATCCAGATATCTGAACTGATTGAACAACAGCCCTGAGGAAGGGGGATGCCATTTGACCCCCGAAACGCGTTGGCACTTTTTACTATTCTTCCTACCGAATAAAATCCACCTTTGCAACTTCTACACCTTTGTCTCGGGCGCTCCATTCGTATCTAGTATTTGATCTTATATGTGAATCGACACGTCAAGTCGTTTACAGCGGTAGCAGCCCAGGCCCCGCAAGAGGGCGTACCATCAAAATTTCCAGATCACGCCTCATAGAGGCACTGGATATTGGGGATCTACCCCTATCTCCCTACGAACGATATCCCCAAACGAGGGATTGTGTTTCCAGCGCGGTCCACTTTCCATTCTTTGAACATCATCAGACCACAGGACATGGTTCCAGTAATCCATGTCCTTAGTCTGCTTGAAACGGTATCACACGATTGTGGGCTTTTCTCTTTCACTTGAATGAACTCCCTTGGAACACCGGATTATCCCTGGACGTGAGAACGAGAGGGATTGGAGTTACACTTCTTCCCACCAGTGCGTGCCCAGGCCAGTGAATACCCCCTTCAGGAGGAGCGGACCATCGGGACGGAGGACCATCCCCTAGGAGCCACCAGGAGGTCCCCCATGAGACGTTCCCTTGTCCCTAGATGATCGGATGACCATGAGCCAAGTTGGAATATAAACACCTGCGCTTGTTCTACCAATATCTGGTAAGCCTGCATCCATTGTCTTTTATCACCGTTGAAGTTTACTGGAGACATCTATCACAGAGTGAATTGCCTTCATATTATTGAAAGACTCTTATAATAATGTTGCTTACCTTAGGCGCTGCATATGAGTTTTAAGTGCAGTTTTGTCTACTATTCTCTGGAACAATGCAGGGGCCCCATGCAGACCAAACGGCATTCGCTTGTATTGGAAGGACCCCTCGGGAGTAGAAAAGGTAGTTTTTTCCTTTGCTGACTCCGGGGGATTTTCCAGTAGCCCTTAGTTAGGTCTAGGGTTGTTATGTACCGGGCCCCTCCCAACCTGTCCACAATTTCGTCAACCCCTCTCGTATAGCAAACATGAGATACGGCAACAAAAAATCCCAATTTCTCCCATCTTTAGCCACCACTTTCTTTAACATACTGTTGAGGGTCTTGTTAAATCTTTCCACCAGACCGTCAGTTTGGGGGGGGTAAACAGAGGTATGGAGGTGGGAGACTTTGTACAACTTGCACAGTTCCTTAGTAACCCTGGACATGAACAGGGTACCCTGGTCCATTGAGACCCCTTTTGGGATCCCTACGCGATTAAACACCTGGACCAATTCCTTGGCAATAGTCTTAGCGGAGGTATTCCACAAGGGGATGGCTTCCAGGTAGCAGGTCGCATAGTCTAATATTACCAGAATGTGTTGGTGGCCCCGGGCAGACTTTACCACTGGCCCCACCAGATACATGCCAATTCTCTCGAATGGCACTTCAATTATGGGTAGGGGAACAAGCGGACTGTGGAAATGGGGTGACGGCGCAGACATTTGACATTCGGGGCTTGACTCACAGTACTCTCTGACATCTGCATACAGCCTGGCCAGAAGAATCTCTGGGTTATCCTCTCCCTGGTCTTTTCTATACCCAGATGTCCCCCCATTACATGACCATAGGCCAGCACCAACCTGTGGAAGGGTTTGAGAACAACCAGCTGTTCTACCTCATCCTCACGGTGTTTCACCACCTCATACAGCAGACTGTTTTTAAGAGCCATGTAGGGGACAGACCCAATTAGGATCCACAGGTTCCCCATCTATTGTCTTAACATTCTCTCTGGCTCTAATGAGGGTGACATCTCGTAATTGTTCGGTACAAAAATCCTCCCTCCTGACTTCCAGGTCAGGGGTCACATTCTGCCTCCCTTCACCATTAGAGTCAGAGAGGTTCTCTGCTCTATTAAAGCTTATGTTAACCCCCAAAAAATGCTGCTCCTGTCTCTTTAATGTGCAAGTAGCAGCACAGTGCTTTTGCTTTTTAAATTATTCTTTTGTGTCCCCTAAAATATCTGTTTGATAATGCCAGGTCATGACTTCCTCCCTGAGTGCTGACTCCCCTTATATATTGCTTATCCTGAGAGCTTGTAGTCTATGCAGGCTATTTCACTCCCAGCTCTCCTATGTCCTGTGTGGCTGTTTTCAACTCCCCCCTCCTCCTCTCCCTCTTCCTGTCATAGCTTCTCCTCTCTGCTCTCATAAATAATTCCAAAAGCTCCTATCCCTCTGTATTAGAAGAAGGTGTCCATGTTATATCAGAAATATTTGTATCTATATAGATAACACAGCATGGCTCTGTCTCTCCAGCTGACGTCAGCAGCAGTGCTCAGCCCCTCCCTCAGGAACTCTGAGCTGAGAGAGAAAAGCACAAAAACGACAACTGATCCCAGTAAGAAGGTGTGATATCTATACAGAGAAGTATATATATGTTATAACACAGACACAGGGCAACTCCTTGTTATAATACAGAGCAGATGGGAATTTTTAATAAAGTGGCTTAACAAACACTTTAACCTCCAGCTGAGAGCTGTCATCCAGCTCCCCAGCCATTACTGGAAAAGGAAGAGGGTCTACCCGTACCTTGGTTCTGCCAACCGTCTCCTCTTCCATCTGGAAAAAAGGTTCTGGTGAGAGTTCCCGTGCTTCCCCAGCAGGGGGAGCTCTATACTCCAGACTCTCTGTGCCTTCCCATAACCTCCAAAAATGGGGAAAATCCCTCCCCACCAGAACCTCATGATGCAGGGAAGGTACCACCCCAATGAATGTGTCACGCTACCCCAAGGGGTGACAATCTCAACTACTGCGGTCTGGTAGTCCCGAGTGTCCCCGTGGATGCAAATGACCCCGATTGTGCTAGGGTGTAATTTTTCAAGGTTTACACACTTGCTGTTGACTAAAGTCACAACATTAAATTAATCAAGCAGTGCAGTGGCTGGTTTCCCATCAACATAAATCACACACATTTGTTTTTCCATGCGATCCTGATCTGATGCAGTGTATGTGACCTGTGCAAAAAGAGACATTTGTCTTTTCATATAATCATTATCACACTGCATTGGTTCATCATTTAGAGGACAATTGGCAGCAATATGTCCCAATGCATGACATCGGTAGCACTGTATGTGCTCTACCCCCAGTCCTCTCAAGGGTCCCCAAGACCTTCCTGACTTCTTTGGGCAGTCTCCAGGTCTAGGGCCCATAGTCTCTTTAACTGTAGTGGTTTTAACAAACTTCCCCACGCGCTTGAACTCTGGAACTGTCTTACCGGGTCCCCTGGGCGATTTTTTAACCCTAGATACACTGGAATGGGGCGCAGACGGGTACCACAAGTCCTCAGCCACACTGTATCTCTCTACGAGGTCCACCAGTTGGGTTGGTATATATAAAGCTGCGCTATTAGTAACAGTCCATATGCTGAAGAGTTTTGATGAAAAGTCTTAATAGGAAAATCTTAGTAAAAAACAGGGTGACCAGTTGATCAAAAACATCCAGTGCACTTCGTATGCTGTGAATCCACCACCAGACAATAAAAGGCTTACCAGACCCAGCTGGAAGCCAGGCATATCATTATAATATCTGGATCACTTGTTCAACGGGTCTCCACAGCACTAGGATCACCGCATAATCGTTTCCACAGCAACAAGCAGGCAGAGCGTTCATATGGTATTATTGGTACATCCACTCATGGGCAGCCCTCAAGCGTGTTCCTCATGGTATTAGGCCATAATCACATCGGACCACAAACAGGGAGAACAGAAAGAGCCCCAATAGTGAAGTACTGCATAAAAGGTTTATTATGTAAAAATACAAGGTACTCACAAAGGCAGAGTATATAGCAGCGTGTATCATAAGCCGGCTCTCTCAACAACACGTAGGTGACATCAGCGGGGATAGGGCGCACCGCTGAGTCACCATATTTATAACTGCTAGCAGGCCCTGGATCTGAAACATGGGCGGCCATCTTGCTTGCTGGAATCGACTCCCTTACATAGGAAGATCCACCGCAAAAGGGCTGTAATTACTCCGCCCTTAGACTAGAGGCACCATCAGCCATCTTGTCTACTGGAAATATGCCCATCTCACAATAGGGCTTATAAAAAAAAGCTGTCAGCCATAATATGCTTCGGATTGTCAGAAGCGTCACATAGCACTGAATGAAGTGCTGCCGCTTCTATTCATGTCACAAGGAATGGGAATTAAAAAGTGTCCATATAGCCATAATCATTACTAGCCATAGCTATACTAATACAAGAAAAAGGACAAAAATTAGGATAAAAAAGGAAAGGGCGGGTAGATTGAAAAACTTAAACGCGGTCACCCATGTTTCACACCCAGTTGACAATAAGGCAAAAATAGATAATAACACAAGATATTTACACAAGAGTGATAGAAATAAGAAAATGAAAAATTGTAAATAAACTGAAAAAGAAAGGAAATAAAAATAAAGAAAAACTTGTATTCCAATATGTAAATAAATAAGAAAAAATTAAAAATATAAAAAATTAAAAATAAAATATAAAAATAAAATATGAAAAAATAAAGAATGAATGAAAAATGTGATAATAATAATAAACCAAAAATGGGGCCCCAAACTGCATACAGTTTTAACATCTCACATGATAGGCGTGGTCAAGAATTACCTATGAAAGCGTTGACATCAGTGTCAACGTTCAAACCATAGGGGGTGTAAGACTTGGTTCTATATATCCACGACATCTCAAGTTTGGAGATACCTCTGATTGTGGATCCACCTCAAGTGATCAATCCCTAAAAAGAGGGTCTTAGAGGGGTTTCTGTTGTGACAGTCCTGGTAATGTCTTACACATACTGCAAGGGCATTGGATCAAATAGACCATGGCCTTAGTCGTGCAGGTAATAAAAGGTTTGATCTTATATTGAACTGATCTACTTGTAGATGTAAAGGTTTGGGCCCTCCTCCCCGGGAGGCTGTTGTAAGTACAAACCCTGCACATACCACACTTATAGAACCCTGTCAGTTCCTGAAAGAACACTGTCTTTTGGACCGGGGGGTTAAGTACGTTGGGGGCCACCTTGTTATTCAGAGGGAGAGCTCCTCTATAAATTACCACAGGGCGGTCAGGGAGACTATTCCCCAGAACACGGTCACTCTTTAGAATGTGCCAATGTTTAGAAATTAGCTGTTTTATCTGTTTGGCCTGAAAAGAGTAGGTGGTAATGAACGGTACTTGGGGAGAGTTACGTTGTCTTTCACCCAAAGGCCTCTCCCTTAGGAGATCCTCCCTATTCATATTAACAACTTCCTCCAATGTGTTTGATAAAAATTAATTCTCATACCCCTTTTCTAGAAACCTTTTGGTCAAGATATCTGACTGTTCTAAAAACATGTCCAACTCAGTACAGTTGCGGCGGAGCCGCATGTATTGGCTCTTCGGAACTCCTCTAAGCCAGGGCGAGTGGTGGCAGCTCTTCAGAGGGATAAAGGAGTTCCGGTCTGAGGTCTTAAAGTAAGTTGAGGTGACAAATTGACCATTTTTTATCTCTATATTGAGATCCAGAAAATTGATCCTCCTTGGGTGAGCTTCATATTTTAATTCAATACCCCTATTGTTATTATTAAGGGACTCAAAGAAAGCTCCCAAACCGGCCAGATCACCATCCCATAGGAGGAGGACGTCGTCTATATATCTTGCCCAGAAGACCACTTCTGGTCTGCGCTGGGCATAGACGACCACAGGGCCATAAATAGGTTCGCAAAGCTGGGAGCATATTTAGCTCCCATTGCCACCCCTCTGATCTGACTGTAGTATTTCTGGTCAAACCAGAAATAATTGTGGGTGGCTGCGAACTCCAACAACGGCATTATAAAATGTATCTGTTCCTGTGGTAGCTCTGAGTCCCTCTCCAGATAGTGTCTCACTGCAAACAGCCCCAAATCATGGTGTTAGAAGAAGACTGTTCGGAGGGTTAATTGCATTTGTTCCTGTGTTCCGACCCAGCTTGCTCTGACCTGCTACCTATCTGCCAGCACCGACCCCGGCTATCCACGACCATCCGTTTGCCTGACCCTTCTGTACCTTTGCTGCCAGTCTGTTAACGAACCCTGCTTGGACTTGACCACTCTCCGCCTGAACCCCTTGTACCTTGCCTGCCTGCCAGTCGCCGACCCAGCCTGAACGACCACTCTTCTGACTTGCACGACCATCCGGAGCCTCACATCACCACCTTCAGTGACCATCCGGCCCTCGTGCCATCCCGCACTCACGGGTCCCTTGTCTGCTCTACCAGGGACCCCTGAATCGGGTGCGCAAGAGTGGTTGTTCCCTGCACACGCCAGACTCCAACACCAGGATCGTGACAGTAACGGACAGCCATGTCCGTGTCTGCGCAGGGAACACCCTCTGCTATGGAGTAACTGTGCATCCATTTGGCCGCCCTCACACAGGCGGTGAAAAACTTGCAAGATGGCTACAACCGCCTGGAGGGGCAAGTGCGTGAGCTCTCCACTCCCTCCTCACCTGGAGGAACTGCAGCAGCCCGCACCATCGTGGCTCTGCCATCGGAGCCCAAGGTCCCCCTTCCAGACAGATTTTCTGGGGATCGGAGGAAGTTCAGAGCCTTCCGCAGCTCCTGCGAGCTGTACTTCAGTCTCCAGCCCCGCACCTTCTCCCTGGAGGCCACTAAAGTGGGACTGGTGGTCTCCCTGCTACAGGGGGAACCGCAGACCTGGGCTCACCGACTCTGGGAGCAGAGAGCGCCTGAAGTAGCTACCCTGGATGCCTTCTTTGATGCCATGGTCAAGCTATATCAGGATCCCCACCTTGCAGCCACGGCTGAGGCCACCCTGCACGCCCTACAGCAGGGCAGACGTCCCGCTGAGGACTATGTAGCAGAGGAGGTCCACT
>BLSH010145705.1:1348959-1361076 GCA_018402905.1 Glandirana rugosa | reverse complement strand
GGGGCGATAGTCCGTCGTACAGTCTTTAGATGACTAGGGACATAAGCCCTAGTCAATCTAGAGCCCACGGGGGGGCACCCGAGATCTAACTGATCCCGAATACAGGGATCAGTAGATTTCTGACATGCTGCCTGATAGCGGGGAACCGCCGTGTTTACATTGGCGGTTCCCCGTTTTTCTGCTGTCAAGCAATTGTGGCTCACTGGCGGAGATCAAGTCCGTCCGAGTCGCAGCCACAACTCTGCAGAGTGCGGCGGGCACGAGAGCTCCCGCCTGCTACTGCGCGAGCTGCCGTTTAAAGTCGGCAATTCATGGTACAGAGCCACACTGCAGCAGTAAATGTACACAAGGCGGTCGGGAACCGGTTAAACTGATGGCCATGCTCACCTGACTCCAGCTGACCACTGGATGGCCGCACAGCTCACTATCTGACAGCCCCATTTTACCATCTTTTTGGGGCTACATTGTCCTGATAGAGTGTAAAAAAGGAATTTGTCTTTGCTTTGACATTCACCATGTGGGTATTTTGTTTGAGGGGGTCTTATGTGTGGAGTAAATTTTCTTCCACCTTCTGCAGCAGTGTGCCTTACTCCGCACCTTATCCATACAGTTAAACCCCCAGATAATGTTTTTGGTGGTTTGTTGGGGGTGGCATATTCATCTCTCACACGCTGTCTCCCCCTCTCCCCCCACTCTTACTGTGTGGTGGAGCTGTGATTTCACCTTGGGCTGCGTTACATCTACTCAGCTGTAAGGAGTAGGTATGTTAGCCTGATTAATTTTCTTTTTTTCTTCCATTAAGATGGCTATCTAGGTGGGGTTTTTTTCCCCACCCATTGGAGTGGTTTTCTATCCACTTCATGTTTTTAATTTATACACATATTAAGGCTGGCCGTAGGGAGGAGCCTGGGTCTTATAAGCCCCCTCCTCCTCCCACACGTTTGGCTGGTATTCTGGGTGTCGTCACTTCGTATCCACGCGCCAGTTCTGACAGCGCGGCTTCAGCTGGATCATCCGGTCTCCTAGGCTCTGCATGGGGTTCAATACAGCCGTGCCTCGGCTTCACGGAGGAAATTCGGCCACTTTTTTCTTCAGACGAGGTAGGCGTGGGTTCGGAGGGGGGGGGGGTGTTCTCAGATGGGACACAATCCAATCAACAGGAGGCTGGACCGGCAAATGGCTGTAGGGGAGGTTGTAGCTGGTGGGGTGGGGGGGGGTGAAGGTGTGTGCCATCGATCACAGCAGGTACAGGTGAGATTATTCAGGGGAGCATGGAGGGTGATTGATGCAGGGGTGGGTTGCGGCTAGCAGTGCCAACTGCCGGAGAGGGAGGGGGTCAGGTGTGGTACCACTGGCAGCATACTGGCTGCATGCTGGGAGCAGTAGTACCACACATTAGCTAGGGAGGTCAGTTCAGGGCTGGGGGTGACCCTCGCACACACAGTTGCTGGGGCTTGTGGTCCTACCAACGGGGGCCATGCTCAGCCCTGATGCAGGCTGTCACCACTGCCACGGTCAATTTGTCTAGAATGGGGGGGCAGGTAGGCTGGCCAGGCATCATGGACCGATTCATGTAAGGCATTATGCTCCGATTCTTGGGACACATGGCCCAATTAGGATGGGACACCTTGGCCTAATTCACAGGGGCATCATGGCCCAATTTCTTGCAGGGCACCATCGCCCAATTTCATACGGGGCACCACGGCCCAGTTTCATACAGGGCACCACGGCCCAATTCATGCGGGGCACCATGGCCCAATTCATCCTAGGCATCACGGGCAATTCACATAGGGCATCACAGCTCGTCATTTTCGCATTCATGTCACTTCTCCGCAGGGAGCCATGGGGGAGATGGTTCCTAAATTTTCCTACAGTTGTCAGTTGTACTTTAAACGCTTTGGCCAGTCATTTAGTGTACGCTTCATGTTATTGTCGCAGGTGGATCTCACATGTCATTCAAGAATAGCAGGTGTGTTCCAGCCATATTGTGTTTCGATACTTGCAGTTTAGGGGTACAGGATTTGTCACGTCTACGGATCCATATGGGCTGAGGTTTCGTTATTAATTGGTTGTAGCACGCACAATCTCCTCGCCTATATTACATACATCTTACGTTGCATGTCACATTAGGCTACACGCTTATTCAACCTACCACGGTCTGTAGGTATCTAGCCCTTTGTGTTTGTTATTAATTACCTGTCCTGGTGCTTCAGGTGGCTCGGGCTCGCTTACAGCATATACATAAGGGGCCTGGTCACTAGCTTCATTTACACGCGCCATTTGTTGTTTTGCGTTGCAGCACCACGCTACATGACAGAGTGAGGAAAGGGGGGTGGGGGTCATGGTATCACAGCAATAGTGTTGGTATTTCCTTGACCATTTCAGTTGATCTCTTCACAGATTTCAACATGTCGCATGTCTCGGAGAGCGATGAATTTGCCTATATTCCCACCACTCCTGCCAGGGGGTCTGAGCATGGTAGCGCTCCATCCCTTAGAAACTGGACCATTCCAAGACTAACAGCAGAGTTCCATCGCAGGGGCATTCTGTTCCCTGCCTCAGCCAGGAAAGCAGAGTTGTTTAGGTTGTTGTTTCCAAATCCATCTCAGCCTACACCTTCTACCAGTACAGAGCACATATCTTTACTTACGTCTCTGACTCAGATTCATGCAGTACTTAATACTCTAACACATCAGTACAACAGCTGCAAGATAGGATGGAGGTGATGGAAGCTAGACCGGCTAGAGCAGAGGTACCATTGGCACCTACAGGTCCAGAACAACCCAGCGCCCCTCCAGGTAACAGCATACCTTTACCCATGGTGGTTCCTTCTCCGTCAGCGGTGCCACCTGCTGTGTCTCCAGCACATTTTATTCCAGCCAATGTGAAGAAAGATATCCTAGAGCAGGGATATGCAATTAGCGGACCTACAGAACTACAAGTCCCATGAGGCATAGTAAGACTCTGACAGCCACAAGCATGACACCCAGAGGCAGAGGCATGATGGGACTTGTAGTTTTGCAACAGCTGGAGGTCCGCTAATTGCATATCCCTGTCCTAGAGGGAAAGGATGTGAACCTGGTTTCTCTTCTGATAGCTTCACAAGATATTGCTGAAAATAAGTTGTATGCTTGTGGTGATGTCTCAATCCTAGCAGGGGAGAGGAATTGGATCTGTATTTACATAAAGTGGTAGATCTTGCTCACAAGTATAGTGGTTCTACAACTACCACAGGTACTTCTCGGCCAAGGTAGTAGCCACTTGGGCGCAGTTTTGAGTAGTCACTTGCTGGAGCAACATAGGGCATTTTGGCAATCAGAAATCTCCGGTATGCGCCACTTGCCAGTCATCTGTGCATACCAGCAATTGGTGTGCCAACCTGGAAATTTCCTCTTCAGCCGCAGGTTCCTACAGGCAGGCGACCACTGGAGCTGCCTTGGGTCCATCAAGTCAGGTGAACAAATTGGGTAGATCCATACATTATCTGGGGAGAGCACAATTGTGTAATAATTACAATTACACAGTATGTAATTATAACCAATGCAGACTTCTTATATTTGTGCCAATTGTTTCCGAGCACATCCCAAGTCCGCCTGTCCCGTCAAGCATTCCAATACTTCCTGACTGAGCCACATTAACGTCGGCATGTTGGGGGTGTGGTCGGAGCATCACCCATCTCCAGGTCTCAGGCAATCTCTGATGGAAGGTTTTTTAGAGGGGTTCCACACAGACCTCATTACGCTACCATCAGGAACTTTTGAATGTGCCAATTTGTTGTCTGCAGATACCCATGCTTTGTTGGTGGATGAATTAATAGAGGTAGAATTATCCAAAGGTTTTGTAATAGGTCCTTTTGTCTCTTCACCTTTCAAATGCGGAAGATCAGCCCCATCGGTGTGGTGAAAGGGAAATTTTCTAATAAATATTGCTTGACTCATGATTTATCAGCTCCTCATTCTTCACACATACCTAGAATCAATTCTCTCATCCCCTCGGATTTTTGCTGAAATATTCATCAGTGGATTGTGCCATTCAGTGTATTTTGCAGCTAGACAGAAGCACGTGGTTATCCAAAGCGGACATTTCTGAGGCTTTTAAACTCCTGCCCATTAGACCCAGCCTCTGGCAGTGGCACGGTATAAAGTGGTGTGAGCAGTACTATTTCGCTACCAAATTAACTTTTCGGTCCAAGAGCAGCCCTTGGCCTTTCAACACTTTTGCTCACGCTCTCAATTGGATGCTGTCCAATGGCAAAGTTTGCCATAGGGTCATCCATTATCTGGATGTTTTTTTATTAATAGAATCTCCAGAGCAATCTCCTAGGGATCTGCAAGCACTCACAGAACTTTTTGACAAATTAAATGTTCCCATGGCTGCCCATAAGGTGGAAGGGCTTCCAATGTTATTACTTTTTAGGCATCATGCTGCACACCAATCTCATGATGGCTAGTTTGCCACAGGAGAAACTGGATAGTATTCGTCGAACCATCCACAATCTTGCCAGGTCTCCTGTCTGTTCCAGGAAGGAGTTGCAGTCACTTTTGGGTATGCTTAACTTTGCAATGAGAATCATACCGCAAGGAAGGTCTTTTGTTTCTAGGTTGTTGGCGCTCTTACCCTTGTGCCAGGATACGGATTTGGTTGTTAGATTGGAATCTGATGCGCAAGCTGATCTGCTTATGTGGGATCAATTTCTGCAGGACTGGAATGGCATTTCCATGTTTATCAGTCCTCCTACGGCCACGTCTCCTAGAATTTTTTCCGATGCTGCGGCCTCAGTGGTTTTGCAGCTATTTTTGGATCTCAATGGTTGGCTAGTCCATGGCCCAAGGAGGTGGTCAACATACCCCAGTTCTCTCAAACATAGGCATTATTTGAAATTTATCCCATTGTGACCGCAGCAGCCACATGGGAGCCTGCATGGTCTGGTCAAACAGTCCTCTTTTTTACAGATAATTCAGCCACAGTGGAAATTATCAACAAAGGGAGGTCCAGTTCCCTACTCATTAGGTCATTCATGCGCAGGTTGACATGGTTAGGCCTAAAGTATAAATTCCATTTCCAGGGGGAATTCATAAGTGGGAATTTCAATGGGGCAGCTGATGCCTCATCTCGCCTTGACTACCCACATTTTTTCTTGCAGCATCCCGAAGCAGATCCGGTCAGCAATCCAGTTCCAGCTCACTCCCTCCTCACAATAGATAAGACCCTTTCAGTGTGCAGGCTTCTAACCTGGTGAATTCTTCATTATCCAGGAACACACTCAGAGCATATAATACCACGTGGAAATGCTTTGATAGATTCAAAACTTTGTATCCATGTAATTCTCCTGGGGATGTTAAATACATGTCTTTTGCTGCTTACTGCAATGTTGAACTATCACTGTCATTCAACACCATCACACTATACTTATCAGGTATCCAGCACTTTAGGTCCTTACAGGATCCTGATAAACCGTCCATTTTTGCGGCTTATCCTATTAAAGCCATATTGAAGGGCATCCAGAGAGAGCAGGGACAGTCACATCTCACATGGTTGCCTATCACTGGTCAGATGTTCCGAGGAATATCTGATCTGTTATCCCGTTCACCTTTTGATACCGGTCCCAGCCTTGTCCTCAAAGATTTTGTTTTTATGGTTTTCTCAGACCAGGGTGAAGTATCTCAAGCCAGCAGCCAGTGTTACTTAAAAATAGTCTCACCAGACAGCCTGATCATTTTTGCTACAGCTCCCCAACAATAAAAATAGACAGGTCAAGGTTTTGTGGTCAAATATTTCAAAACCAATAATTCTTGGTGTCCTGTAGAAGTGTTGGATCAGCTCTCCTCCGTGTTTTCCACAGCTCCCCTCAATAGCCCGTTACTCCCTTTCCCTGCTCAGCTTCTCACCTCAAAACAATTCATATCTCACGTCAGAATTCTGTTTGCCAATTTAGGGTTCAATCCTAAGCAATTTTCAGGTCATTCATTCAGGATTGGGGCAGCATCTTCAGCATCCAAGCAAGGGGTCCCGTCTAATGTTCCTGATCCCCAGGACGAAGTCAGGCAAGCTTTTGCTACACTGGTTGATTAGCTGTATCTCTTGTTGTAATAAAGATCATTTTTCATTCATTCCTAGTTTGTGTATCTTTGCCCTCTTATAGGCATACTAACTGGCGAGACCATGGCACACCTCAGGTCGCGGTGCATAGGGGGTTTTTACATCGACGGCAATTAGACTCTGACCACAAGTATTAAGGCTAGCCGTAGGCTAGCCTGAATTTGTGGGAGGAGTCTGGGTCTTATAACCTCCCTCCTCCTCCCACACGTTTGTCAGCGTCCTGGCTGGTCCCTCCCACCTGTTCCCTGGGTTATGTCCTTATACTCTGGCTATGCCCTCTGATAGGCATACTAACCGTCGCAACCATGGCACACCTCAGGTCGCGGTGCATAGGGGGTTCTTGCATCGACAGCGATTAGACTCTGACCATAAATACTTTTTATTGCACTTCAGATCTCTTTAACCCTCTTAGGAGTATCCCTAGCACCCCCTGGTGATGAAATGGCTACTGGGTACACCGGCTAGCTTCATAGATTGTAAGTTGCACTTTTTGTGCAATATATAACGGTTTATCTAATAATGTGATTGTTTCTCTCCTTTTTTTTATTGATATTTATCTTTCTAGTGAGTTAATGTACTATACAACTGAAGTAACTGAAATAAGAAGACTTTGGATAGTCAAAACATTGGAGCCCTGTTGTATTTCAGTACTTATAACCTCATCTGTATCTTTATCAATTTTTCTATATATCATATATTTGTCTCATAATTGATCTTATAATTTGTTATCTATTTTGTGTAATAAAAATCTTTTATACCTACCCAAATGTCCTTTTGATGCCTAAAAAGTCCCGTCCAATCTTGTATTTTGAGTAAAATAAGTATTTGATCCCCAAGCAAAACATGATTTAATACTTGGTGGAGAAACCCTTTTTGGCAAGCACAGAGGTAAGACGTCTCTGGTAGTTGGTTACCAAGTTTGCACACATCTCAGGAAGGATTTTGGTCCACCTTTATTTACAGATCTTCTCTAAATCCTTAAGGTTTCTTGGCTCTTTGTAACTTGAAGTTCCAACTCCCTCCATAAATTATCTATAGGATTAAGGTTTGGAGCCTGACTAGGCCATCCCATGACCTTAATGTGCTTCTTCTTGGGCCACTCCTTTTTGTCTTGGCGGAATGTTTTGGGTCATTGTCATGGTGGAAGACCCATCTTCAATGTTCTGGCAGAGGGAAGAAGGTTCTCATCCAAGATTTTACAATAATTAGCCCCGTCATGTGGCAAAGTCAACCTGTACCTTTAGCAGAGAAACAACCCCAAAGCATCATGTTTGCACCTCCATGCTTGACTGTAGCGATGGTGTTCTTAGGGTCATAGTCAGCATTTTTCTTCCTCCAAACACGGCGAGTCAAGTTAATGCCAAAGAACTCAATTTCACTAAGCGTCTTCCAGGACAGCCCATGAGATCTTGGGCTCCTCCTACCAGGACAGGAAAGACATTACCTCCGTCAAATAAAGGGGCGGTCCTCCAGGCCCCACTTCAGTATTTGTGTTTCCTCCGGACGGGGGGGGGGGGTAACATGTTCCATGGAACCTGGTGTCCTAAGCTCAGGAGTGGGGCTTTGCAGGGACAAAGAGGGGAGATACACCCTGGTAAGCATACCTCCTTCTCCGCTCAGGTGCAGTCATCTGCCAGGGGTTAGGAGGCATCTGCTGCTGGTCCGTACCTCTGTGCCTGGGGAAGGCCATGACCGCCGGTGAGGTTCTATCTCCACCATTGCACAGATGGCACGGCTGTGCGGCTCTCTTCCCAGCTATCAGCCAGGCTGCAGTGTGGGGAGACAGGAAGCTGCGGCGCATGGAGGGGTGGGTCTTCTGCGCTCCAAGCAGCCAGAAGGAAGTACTAGACGGGTCACCTCCGAGTGCTGCTGACGTGATCAGTGGGCGCCGGATAAGGTTCCAGTCTCCTTAGAGGCGTGGGCGGAACAAGCTGAGCGGTTGGTGCATGCGGTCAGAGCCAGCAGAGACTGCGTTAGACCACAAGGGCAGCATGGATTCTAGTGCAGTATCCGCACAGGCGGCGGAAGCAAGCTCCAACAACAGCACCTCTCAGGTAAGCCAGGCTAGTTGGTTCCGTGTGAATCCCGGGGAGGAATTTTTCTTTTCTGACCCTTGTACCTTGGGGGGACTCAGTGAAGGGTGCACCTTTCTTGGCTCCAAACACATGGGTGATATGAAGTATGGTCGTGGCGCTAGATTTACTGATGGGCGTTTGTTTTTCTCTGTTACAGACCAAGACAAGTCCCAAGTGCAGACACCACAAAGAAAGCGTGCTGTATGCACAAGCAAGCTTGGTTCCTCTTGGACTAAGGCGGTTTGCCACATGTGCATTGACAATTTGGTTAAGGATGACCCAGCCGTGTCATGTCAGAAAATGCTGATCTCAGTCAGGGATGAGCTGAAAACTACCTGTAGCTCCTACAAAAAGCTGATTGCAAAAATTCAGGTTCCCACAAAGGGCGCCTCCTCCGAGAAGACCCCGATGGGCTCTGGGGCCCCCGCCCAGAGTGCGGATAGCGAGTCTGAGGTAGAGGCTAGTTCTGCCCGATCTTCAGAGGAAGAGTCAGGGTCTGAAGCTGAGCCCAGGGATAGAGATACTACCAGAGGCTCGAGATAAAAATTGTCTAGATGACGTGGACGACTTTTTGAAAACCATCTATACAACACTAGATATGGAGGAGGATAAATTGCAGCTAAGCATGACCTTTTGTAAAAGGGTATGCACATGAAAAAGGCTAAGTTTTTCCCGGTACATAGTTCCCTGCTAGATACAATCAAGCTGGAATGCAGAACAGCCGTTTTTTGGGTAACCTGAAGAGTAGGTTCCCGTTTGAGGAAGACAGCGTGCAGCCCTGGAATAAACATCCTAAGCTAGACGCACCTCTGTCGAAGATCTCTAAAAACACGGATCTAGCGTTCGATGACATGGGGGCACTGAAGGATCCGATGGATAAGAAAGGGGATATACTGTTGCGTAGAGCTTGAGACTCCTCTATTGTAAGTCTTAAGCCAGCCCTAGCTTCTACCTGTGTGGCCAGGAACCTAGGGCTTTGGTTAATGCAGATACAAAACGCACTTATCAGCAGGTACATCCAGAGAGCATATTTTAAAATCCTTTCCTCTCCTCCTCAAAGCCGCAGGTTTCCTAGCAGACTCTTCCGCAGAAGCGGTTAGAATGTCAGCAAGAACTTCTGCCTTGATTAATTCAGCCAGAAGTCTATGGCTGAAAACCTGGTCGGAGGATGCAACCTCTAAGCTGCGCCTATGCAGGCTTCCTTTTTCAGGCGACCACCTGTTTGGTACTGGACTACAGGAGGCGTTGGAATGTACAGCAGACAGGAAGAAAGCCTTCCCAGAAAAAACCTCCAGTGAGAACATTTTTTTGTGTGGCCAAAGTGGGCAGCAGGAGCAGGGCAAGAGAGGAGGGAGGCCCCAAAAAACATTGGACCGGCCATAAAGGCAGGGATAGGGGGGTGTGCTATTTAACCCTCCCCAGCAGCCTGCCAAATCACAGTGACTCAAGTACTCCAGTGGGGGAGAAGACTGAGGTCCTTTCTCCCATAGTGGGCAGGGGCCACTTTGAGTCCTTTCATAAGAGACTTGGTGGCCAACAGGTACAGGTTGGAGTTCTCCTCCCAGCCTCCCGAGAGAATGTTGGTGACAGTCCCTCCCAAGGATCAGGTGAAGGCTGTAGCCATGGGTCTGTTAAATCGGGGACCTAGTAGACCAGAAGGCACTAGTTCCAGTGCCCCGCAAAAGGTTCTATTCCCACATTTTTCTTGTAAGTAAACAGCCGGGAAAGTATTGATTAATTCGGAATCTTCGTTCTCTGAACAATTCAATCCGATACAAGCATTTCAGAATGGAAACGATATTCTCGAAACTAAATTTGCTTTTTCCCCCAGATAATTCATGGTTACCCTGGATCTGAGGGATGCATATTTGCATATCCCGATACACCCTGCTTCCCAGAAGTTCCTAAGATTAGGGATTGGAGATCAAACACTTCCAGTTCCAGGCTGTCCTCAGCCCTGAGAATTTTCACCAAGGTCCTGGGAGAGGCCCTGGCACTGGTAAGGCTAAGGGCAATCACAGTTATCCCTTATCTGGATGACCTGCTGATTGTGGCAAAGATGTTCCAGAGGTTGGAGAAAGATCTTGCTGTAGTACAGGATTCTCTCTGGTCTCTGGGATGGCTCCTCAACAGGGAGAAATCTTACCTTATTCCGACTCAGAAAGCCACCTATCTGGGGTACAAGATCTGTTCAATATTCCAAAGGATCTTCCTTCCAGAGGAAAAAGTATCAAAGATAATGTGTGAAGTATCGGCCTTGCAAACCAACAGGTGGATATCCCTAAGAGAGATTTCCAAAGTCCTAGGTGGTGGAGGTCTCCCCTTCACCTCACAGAGGGGTTACCTTGGTCCCTCCCTATCTCCTGCAGGATCACAATGGATGCAAGTTTCTGGGGATGTGGTCCCCGAGAGAGGCAGCAGCTTCCTGAAACTAGAGGAGGTTTCTTGCTGTACAAAGGGCCTTAGTGGCTTTTCAAACTGATCATATGCCACAACCTTGAGATACGCTCAGACAATATAGCGGCTGTTGCATACTTCAAACAAGAAGGGGGGCACGAGGAGCAGGACGCTTCAGCTCATAGCTTAGCAGATCTTGTACTGGGCAGAGATAAACCTAGCATCCATCTCAGCTGTTCACTTAAAGGGAACACAAAACAGTCTGGCGGACTACCTCAGCCGCTTCCGGACAACTGGTCCTTATGCAAACATCACAAAGTAAAGAAATTATTTTTCCTGAATCTAGCAGATCACTGTCTAGGGATCGATACGCTTGCAAATCCCTGGCCGTAAATTCAGCTCGCAGAGTTGGTGAGCCTCAGGCCCTTTCGGTAAGAGAACCCTTCCTTACTGTACTCCTGCCCTTTTGTAACCTTCCAAATGGAGAGAAGGAAAGAAAATTCAGGCTCCTGGATGTCAGGAGAATTGTTCTAGCCTATTTAAAGGTTTCTAACACCTTTAGGAAGACAGATGCCTTGTTTGTCCTTTTTTCAGGTCCTCTTAAAGGAAAGGGGGCTTCCAAAGCGACTTTAGTACCATAAGCTACAGAAATTGCCTGTTTTATCCATCTAGCTAAACAGGTCCCCCCGCCATTTGTAAATGCGCTCTCTCTGCGTCTAGGGCTGAGAGGGCAGGTGCAGAACAGATATGTAGAGCAACCACGTGGTCAGGTTTTTCAACATTTGTCAAGCACTATCGTCTGGATCTCCTATCAGCACAGGAGCAGGCGTTTAGGCGTAAAGTCCTCCAAGCAGTGGTCCCTCCCTAGACTGGTAAGTTCTGGCTCAGTCTCATGGGCTGTTCTGGAAGACACTTTTAGAAAAGCTGAATTACTTAGGCTTCATGCACAATGGACTTTAAAAAAAACAGCCAAAAAACGTCAGTAGCTTATCATGGATCAAATGACAGAGTACAAAATACCACACAAAAGTTCCAAAACCCAAAAGTCTCTGCTCAGCGCACATGCACTATCTCCTTTTAAAGCTAGAACACGAAACAAACAATAATAAGTATTGAGCAGCTGCTGGAAAAAAGTCTAGACGAGACGTTTCAAATAATGTATATGCAAAGGAGTCAAATCAAGTACTCCTACAGCAGCGCTTCCAAGTCTATTGGTGTGCACTCAAAACTTGATTCTTCTAATAATACCACAGTCCGCTTGCAGATGTTTAACCCTCCACCAACAAGTTATCACCTCGTGAGAGTAGATCGGAGTCCCCTTATGGGGATGCACTCACCAGAACCTGGTGAGATCACCGCATTGAGCTCCAACTGCTATGTAGATATGAATCTAAGATGGCCCCTCACACCACTTCTGAAACAAAGCGATCCTTTCCTCTGATGGCACTCTTCGTTTGCTCAGAACAAAAGTATGTAGGGAAACTCGTTTGCTTCTCACGGTAGTCTCCTTTCCTAGCGAAACAAAGTCTTCACCACACTCCCCGGT
>BLSH010145705.1:1267658-1288071 GCA_018402905.1 Glandirana rugosa | reverse complement strand
TACAAACTCCTGACACTGTCTACAAACCCTTTCTGCATGGTGAGGATTTCATGCAGAAAGCTGTCACAGACCGCCCCCCACACAGTGCACCAAGCACACTGATACCCCTGTCCCCATACATGTCAGTGTCCCCATAAAACAGCCCCCAAAACATCTGTATGACCCCCATCACATCTGTCTCCATACACAACATCTGTCACAGTCCCCAAACATCTGTCACAGTCCCCAAACATCTGTCACAGTCCTCAAACATCTGTCACCATACACAAAACATTTGTATGTCACCGTCACATCTGTCACAGTCCCCGTCACATCTGTCTGTCCGCCAACACCAAATAAACTCAGATTTGGGTTATTTTTACCAAAGAAATGTAGCAGTATCATTTTAGGTCACAATTTATCAAGAGAAATTACTTATTTGCAAAATTTTATAACAGAAACGCAGAAAAATGCATTGTTTTTGAAAATTTTTTGTCTTTTTTTAATTTATAGCGCAAAAAATAAAAAACCCAGGGGTGATTAAATACCACCAAAAGAAAGCTCTATTTGTGTGAAAAAAATGATAAAAATTTCATATGGGTACAGTGTCGCATGACCGCGCAATTGTCATTCAAACTGCAACAGCGCTGAAAGCTGAAAATTGGTCCGGGAAGGAAGGGGGTTTAAGTGCCCAGTATTGAAGTGGTTAAAGTGTTACTAAACCTAGGACCCTGCATTCACTATATCTGGTCTCCCACAGTACACAGAGAATGGAAATGCAATTATTTTAGTAAATATAAACTGCTAAATACCTTTTCTCGTCAGCAGTATATAGCAGTCTTGTGACTTCTATTAGTGCCTGGTTAGAGCTTGTAGGAGGAGTTTTCATACTGCACTGAGCTGTCCTACCAGGATGCAGGACCCCTGACCCTCTGTCTGGACAGTGCTGATTGGCCCTGTGCTGATCACATGCACTCTAACAAAAAAAAAACTCTCTAGCAATACACACCAAACTGAGCATGTGCAGCCTGACTCCAGTAACTCTGTCATATCCGGACATGTTTTACCCCTTAGGTTCCACAGTGAGTATAACAAGCATGCTTTACTGTATACACAGGCTGATTTTACTATTATGGATTTAGTAACACTTCAAGCCGGCCATAGATGATTCGAATCTCGGCCTGTTCAGCAGGGACTGGCCGAGATTTGAACCATGTATGGGCATGCTGAATGTACCCAAATTGATTGATTGATTAACTTGAGTACAACCAGCCTGACAGATTTTACATGTGATTATTGCTAGCGGCTATTATTCTTCTGGCAGGGACAATGGATCAGCGGGAAGGATTTCCCTATCAACACTGACTGTGTTGATGGAGGAATCAAGTGACTTTCTTGCAACCATGGGTTGCAGGAAAGATTTTTTTCTGTCTATAGCCGACTTTAGATGGCCTGCATCTATAGCAAGGGCATTGTTCAGCTTAGAACACACTTTGTTTTTATTTAATGGCACCCCTTACCTGCATGGGCGTCCGCAGGGGGGGCGGGTGCCCCCCCCTGGAATCTTATCTTATGTTTTTAATTGTGGCTGCCTCTGCCTAGCTGGGCTTGTGGCTGGGCTGTCTGCTGCTGAGCAGCAAGCCCAGCCTCCTTCTCCTCCCTCCTGAGTCCTGACTGAATCACACTGACTCTGAGCGCAGTAGCGTCAGCGTGACTCGGCCAGCGCGGCCCCACATCAGCAAGCAGTGAGCCAGTGACGTCAGGACTCAGGAGGAGAAGAAAGAAAGAGAGAAGCCCCAGGCTCCCAGCATTCAGAGCAGAGGAGGATTTTAACTTCCTCGTCCTCTGCTAGCTCCACCCACCTCCTCCCTGTATGTTCTCCTCGGAGCCTGGCATGCAGCATCACAGACAACATAGGGAGAGAGAGAGCTGCCTGCCTGGAGTGGAGCCAAACCTTTCAAGAGGTCAGTCTAGGTAAAAAAACTAAACAAATTAATCAAAGCACTTATGCAGATGGGACTTGTAGTCCTTCAGTTTTGGGGGGGGGGGGTCACACATCCTTAGATATCATCAGGGCAGAGTCCATGCTGCAACTTGTAGTCCTTCACTTTTTGGGGATGTGACCCCCCCCAAAAAAACTGAAGGACTACAAAGCCCAGCATGGCAGCATGGGTGACCTTAAAATGTTGCCCCCCCCTGGAAAAAAATCTGCGGACGCCCATGCTTACCTGCACAGGCAGTTTCTTTTTTTTTTTTTTTAGGTAGAGGTGAACTAAACCTTTAACCCAACTTTTTGGGTCAAATACCTGCTGCAGCAAGCTGCTGCTCTTCCTGATGGCTCATACATCTTGTAGTGATGTATGAGCTGGGGACAGAAAACTATAGTGTGCATTGGAGGGAACAGGGACTCACACAACTGGAACCTGCAGCAGCCGGAGCATTTCATAACACAAGTACATGAGATGTATACATAAAGCTGTGCAGTAGATGGAAACTCATCATGCAATGTTTTCTTTGACAATTTTGACCTCTAGTGTCCACTGTCAGTATAAACTGAGTCATTTATTCTACTAGGATGTACTGCAACATTAGCTTTTTTGCTTGGAAATACCCTAGGCTCCATTCACACTTGTGTGACTTGTCATGCGACTTTGCACATCAAGGTTGCATAACAAATTGCAGCACATTCTTTTCAATATAACAGATAACGAATATTCAGCGCAGACAACACATATAAATTGCAGCGGAAATAAGTAAATGACAGCTGAACACTATAGGGACAATACAAAAAACTCTTAAAAGCAATCAGTGCAGCACAAATACACCACTGCTCCGGTCCGGTGCACCAAACTCAGTCCGTCATAAAAGAATAAGCATGAGAGCATACAAAAGTCCAGCTACTGTGCACAGTGTCCAGTAATAAATAAAACTGAGTTCATATGCAAATAATGAAAGTGCATTAAATCGGGTCATATTGCATAAATAAAGGAGATAGGAAGAAAAAAACCCAAGCTACTGTAGCACCAAGTAAGGAAAAACGGAAGGCAAACTCTCCCCCACACACGTCCAGTGAATCCACCACCAACAGATTGATAGCAGCTTACCAGAACTCTATGGCCTCCGAAATAATGGAACGGGCCAAAGCGCATGTGGGAGAAATATATCCTCATGGCAAGCGATATGGCAGCCGGGATTCCAGGTATGGATATATGCGCAGGGTCAAAGACTAATAATCCTCGGGAGAAACCCAGAAGAAGCAGGCACATAGCGTAATCCAGTTAACCATGAAAATGTATTAAAAAAGAAGCCAAATACACTCATATTTTGTAGATAAAATCAAGCACAATTCATGAAGTAGCTGCAGCACATAGGATCCAATATAAAAACAAACGGCCGTAGGAGTGTGGTGTCTGCACGCCACGCTCCCAACAGGGCTCCCGTCTTCAAAAATCTCTAAGTCCAGAAAGGTCATTTGATGTGCATTTATATTCCAAGTCAATTTGATACTTTTATTATTATTATTCAATCGATCAATAAAGTCCTGTAGGCTCACCATATCACCCTCCCAGATCATAATGAGATCATCTATGTACCTCCTATAGCAGACCAGTTGTGGTGGTCGATCTCTAAACACAGCTTCCTCCTCCAGTGGGCCATAAACAAATTGGCCACACTGGGGGCGAAGCGAGCACCCATAGCCACCCCTCTGGTCTGCAGGAAGTACCAACGATCATACCAAGAATAATTGTTAACCAAACAGAAATTAAGACTCCTGAGCAGAAACTTCCTATGTTTAACCGACAGCTCTAAATCAGCCCAGGGCCCATCGGACAGATGACAAAGTGTGATCATGGCCTATGATGGTATATAAAGACCCTACATCCGCTGTCACTAAAATACTGGATTGGGTGCTGATCAGCGTTTCTAGGATCTGAATACATTGTTTAGTATCTTTTAAATAAGCCTCTGTTTTAGTAACCAGAGGCTGAAGGAAAAAGTTGATGTATTGACCCAATCTAGCCAGAACGGAGTCTATCCCGTTAACAATTGGGTGACTTGGGCGCTGGTTAATATTTTTGTGCATTTTAGGTAGAAAATACATAATGGGAGTTCTGCAACACAGGGGATCTAAATAAAGGGCCTCACTGTGATTCAGAACTCCCTTTTTCTCCCCTCTTGCCACGAAAGAATGTAATTCATCCTTAAACCTGAGCATAGGATCACTCCCTAATACCTGATAGGTGTCCTGATCACTCAATAACCGGCTCATTTCCTCCTGGTAGTAGGTCTTGCTCAAAATCACCAGCCCCCCCCCCCTCCCCATTGTTGGCAACCTACCAGATTGCAATTTACTGACACAACACCCAAAATTTACTGGCACAGCCAAGTTTTTACTGCCATTTCCAAAAGTGCAAATTTCAGTATTTAGGCTACAAACAAGTACAGTATGCAGTACAGTATGCAATTAGCATTGTGATTTAACCTCTTCCAGACCGAGCCTCTTTTTGGAATTTACAAGTTGGTTTACAAGTTAAAATCAGTTTTTGCTATACAATTACTTAAAACCCCCAAACATTATATATATTTTTTTCTAACACCCTAGAGAATAAAATGGCGGTCGTTGCAATACTTTATGTCATTTTATATTTGCGCAGCGGTCTTACAAGCGCAATTTTTTTTAAAAAAAATTACTTTTTTGAGTTAAAAAATAAGACATTAAAGTTATCCCAATTTTTTTCCGTATTGTGAAAGATAATATTATGCCGAGTAAATTGATACCCAACATGTCGGGCTTCAAAATTGCGCCCACTCGCCGAATGGCGACAAACTTTGCAACTTAAAAATCTCCATTGGCGACATTTAAAAATGTCTACAGGTTACCAGTTTTGAGTTACAGAGGAGATCTAGTGCTTAAATTATTGCTCTTGCTCTAACGATCGCAGAAAAACCTCACATGTGTGTTTTTCATATGTGGGCGGGACTTACGTATGTGTTCTCAAGGACGAGGCGCTTTAAAAAAAAATTTTTTAATTATTTATTTTACTTTTTATTTTTTTATTTTTACACTGTCCTTTAAAAAAAAATTGAATGTGGCGGGCTGGGTCTTCCTAATTTGCAAGCCTATTATTAAGTGACCCAAATAACACCTCTTTCTTATACCACGGCTAAAGATCTCCCGCCCTTATAGGTCTCTCTTGAAGCTTTGTCCTGCCACCCCGTCTCTATAGGCTCTCTTATGTGGCTTCCTAGTAGACTTCGACCCCCGGTGCTCTGCCCCACTTTGTCCCACTCTTTGGCGGAGTGGGATGGAGTGAGGCGACGTAGCGGGTTATCATCCCCTCACACTCCTCTAGCCCCTGTGTTTTGTAACCCTGAATTTTTACCGGGTATGACCCTGAGCCTATTCCATTGGTGGCTCAACAAGGGGTTGCTTAGGATAGGGGACTACCTTAATGGGCATAGACTCCATCCCTTAAAATACTTCACTGATCAACACAACTTTAATAGAAGAAAATTACAAAACTCTTTTGCGATGGTATCTAGCCCCCACTAGAATTGCGAAAATGCATCCATCCGCATCCCCCATGTGCTTTAGACGATGTGGTCAGCTGGGCTCCATGTACCATGTCTGGTGGCAATGCCCTAAGGTTGTTAGATTTTGGATAAGGGTATTTAATATGATAAACTCTGTGACAGAAATAAATCTATGCAGAGCCCCGGAAGTGGAACTATTCCATACATTTCCTGAAGACATATCCAAAAAATCTTCGAAACTCATAACATACATTCTATTAGCAGCAAGAATAGCGGTGGCTAAACACTGGAAGCAGTCGGTGATCCCATTTGAGTTTATAAAAAATAAACTGAAAAAATAAACTGAATTGGATTATGGTTAATGACAAGCTCACCTGCACACTCCACAACACCAGCAAGAAATTCAATAAAATTTGGGCTCGTTGGATACATTATGCATCAGTAGACTCCTCTACCACTGGCTGACCTCCTCTTTTCTTTCCCCTTGTTCTTCTTTCTTCTTCTCTGGTTTCCTTTTCCTTGGTCTTACAAGCCTATCTGGGTATTAGCTACCTTCTGGGTAACAGCTGATTGGTTCTTATGATAGGAAGACGGCACGTTAGCTGTTGATCTGAGGACATGTACGGATTTTTGTCATTAAATCTTAACCACTTCCCGACCGCCGTATGCAAAATGACGGCCGGGGAGTGGCATAGTTATCCTGACTGGACGTCATATGACGTCCTCAGGATAACAAGCCGCCGTGCGCCCGGGGGGGGGGGCGCGCATCGCGGCGATCGGTGGTGTGGGAGGTCAGTCTGACCCCCCGCAATACCGATCTCGGTAAAGCGCTTAGATCCGAAGCACTTTACCATGTGACCAGCCGTGACCAATCACGGCTGGTCACAGTGTAACACAGGAAAGCCGTTTACCGGCTTTCCTGTACTCAGGTCTGCAGACCTGAGGAGTGGAGAGCCGATCGGCTGCTCTCCTGACAGGGAGGGTTTGTGCTGATGATTTATCAGCACAGCCCTCCCTCGGATCGCCACCCTAGACCACCAGGGAGCCTGCCCAGGGACCACCAGGGATGTGCCCACCCAGGACCACCAGGGAGCCGACCAGGGACCACCAGGGAGCCGATCTGGACCACCAGGGAGACCCCCCTAGACCACCAGGTAAGTGACATAGTGCCCAGTGTGGATGGCACTCAGTGCCACCCTAGACCACCAGGGAATGAGCCCCTATCAGTGTATATGCCCACCAGTGCCCCTATCAGTGCCCACCAGTGCCCCTATCAATGCATACCAGTGCCGCATATCAGTGCCCACCATTGCCACCTACCAGTGCCCACCTATCAGTGCCCATCAGTGCCCAGTGCCGCCTATGAGTGCCAATCAGTGCTGTCTATGAATGCCCATCAGTGCCGCTTAGCAGTGTCCGTCAGTGCTGCATATCAGTGCTGTATATCAGTGCCACCTCTCAGTACCCATCAGTGCTGTTTATCAGTGCCGCCTAACAGTGCTCATCATCGCTGCATATAAGTGCCTCATCATCAGTGCCACCTCATCAGTGCCGCCTCATCAGTGCCAATCAGTACTGCCACATCAGTGCCCATCAGTGTAGCCTCATCAGTGCCCACCAGTGATGGAGAAAATGTACTTATTTACAAAGTTTTGTGACAAAAATAGAGAATTTTTTTTTTCCAAAATTTTCAGTCTTTTTTTATTTGTAGCGCAAAAAATAAAAACCATAGGGGTGATCAAATACCACCCAAAGAAAGCTCTATTAGTGGGAACAAAATGATAAAAAATCTGTTTGGGTACAGCGTCGCACGACCGCGCAATTGTCATTCAAAGCGCAACAGCACTGAAAACTGAAAATTGGTCTGGTAGTAAAGTGTTCTAAGTGCATAGAATTGAAGTGGTTAAAGTGTTACTAAACCCAGGAGCCTGCATTCACTATATCTGGTCTCCCACAGTACACAGAACATGGAAATGAAATTATTTTAGTAAATATAAACTGCTAAATACCTTTTCTCATCAGCAGTATACAGCAGTCTTGTGACTTCTATTAGTGCCTGGTTAAAGCTTGTAGGAGGAGTTTTCATACTGCACTGAGCTGTCCTACCAGGATGCAGGACCCCTGACCCTCTGTCTGGACAGTGCTGATTGGCCCTGTGCTGATCACATGCACTCTAACAAAAAAAAACTCTCTAGCAATACACACCAAACTGAGCATGTGCAGCCTGACTCCAGTAACTCTGTCATATCCGGACATGTTTTACCCCTTAGATTCCACAGTGAGTATAACAAGCAGGCTTTACTGTATACACAGGCTGATTTTACTGTTATGGGTTTTGTAACACTTTAAGCCGGCCATAGATGATTCGAATCTCGGCCTGTTCAGCAGGGACTGGCCGAGATTTGAACCATGTATGGGCATGCTGAATGTACCCAAATGGATTGATTGATTAACTTGAGTACAACCAGCCTGACAGATTTTACATGTGATTATTGCTAGCGGCTATTATTCTTCTGGCAGGGACAATGGATCAGCGGGAAGGATTTCGCTATCAACACTTACTGTGTTGATGGAGGAATCAAGTGACTTTCTTGCAACTATGGGTTGCAGGAAAAAAATTTTTTTCTGTCTATAGCCGACTTTAGATGGCCTGCATCTATAGCAAGGGCATTGTTCAGCTTAGAACACACTTTGTTTTTATTTAATGGCACCCCTTACCTGCACAGGCAGTTTCTTTTTTTTTAGGTAGAGGTGAACTTAAACTTTAACCCAACTTTTTGGGTCAAACACCTGCTGCAGCAAGCTGCTGCTCTTCCTGATGGCTCATACATCTTGTAGTGATGTATGAGCTGGGGACAGAAAACTATAGTGTGCATTGGAGGGAACAGGGACTCACACAACTGGAACCTGCAGCAGCCGGAGCATTTCATAACACAAGTAGATGAGATGTATACATAAAGCTGTGCAGTAGATGGAAACTCATCATGCAATGTTTTCTTTGACAATTGTGACCTCTAGTGTCCACTGTCAGTATAAACTGAGTCATTTATTCTACTAGGATGTACTGCAACATTAGCTTTTTTGCTTGGAAATACCCTAGGCTCCATTCACACTTGTGTGACTTGTCATGCGACTTTGCACATCAAGTTGCATGACAAATTGCAGCACATTCTTTTCAATATAACATAAAGAATATTCAGCGCAGACAACACATATAAATTGCAATAGAAATAAGTAAATGACAGCTGAACACTATAGGGACAATACAAAAAACCCTTAAAAGCAATCAGTGCAGCACAAATACACTACTGCTCCTGTCCGGTGCACCAAACTCAGTCCGTCATAAAAGAATAAGCATGAGAGCATACAAAAGTCCAGCTACTGTGCACAGTGTCCAGTAATAAATAAAACTGAGTTCATATGCAAATAATGAAAGTGCATTAAAATCGGGTCATATTGCATAAATAAAGGAGATAGGAAGAAAAAAACCCAAGCTACTGTAGCACCAAGTGAGGAAAAATGGAAGGCAAACTCTCCCCCACACACGTCCAGTGAATCCACCACCAACAGATTGATAGCAGCTTACCAGAACTCTATGGCCTCCGAAATAATGGAACGGGCCAAAGCGCATGTGGGAGAAATATATCCTCATGGCAAGCGATATGGCAGCCGGGATTCCAGGTATGCATATATGCGCAGGGTCAAAGACTAATAATCCTCGGGAGAAACCCAGAAGAAGCAGGCACAAAGCGTAATCCAGTTAACCATGAAAATGTATTTAAAAAGAAGCCAAATACACTCACATTTTGTTGATAAAATCAAGCACAATTCATGAAGTAGCTGTAGGACATAGGATCCAATATAAAAACAAACGGCCGTAGGAGCGTGGTGTCTGCACGCCACGCTCCTAACATGGCTCCCATCTTTAAAAATCTCCAAGTCCAGAAAAAAACAAGGACAGAGGCGCTTCTAAGTGCAGACTGCATGTAAATTTAATAACATCTTTAAAAGCATAGGCATAGCAACTCACAAGGAGCGTCAAAAAGAGCGCATGTAAGTAAAGTCCCAAGAAGGAAACGTCAACAGCTCACCGTCCCCAATCAGGCAGCAACAAGTCCGGTATAGATGTGGATCAGCGGCGTCTGTAGCCGGCAAGGCGCCAAACCGAGGCTTGGGGCACACTGTGGAGGGTCGCGGCGGCGTGACTTCATCAAAGTGCGATGCGTTTCTGAGCGTGCGGTTCACACAGGTGGAAGTGACCGCGCTCTTTCATCAGGCACAAGGAAGTCCAGTATCAGCCATTTTTATGGAGCCCAGACGAAGCTGGGAGGCGGGTCATTCGGGACATAATAAACATCAAGAGTGACGAAAGCTGATAAGTGTAAATGCAGATCATTAAATCAGAATCTGTAAAGGGCCATGCTATCTTATAGTGAATGTAATAAGTGTAATGAGTATAAAGAAACATGTAGGTAGTAACCAAATTCAAGGGAAGCACAGGAGACATGAGTATCGGGATAGAAAAAAAGGGGGGAAGGAGAATGAAAAGGATGATGTAGAGGGGACGGGGAAAAAGAAGACATAGGGAGGGGAGGGAATAACAATGTATAGGTACATATAAAGTAAAATTAAAATTAAATGGACATTCATTAGTGAATATGCTGCATATTGGTAGATACGGACCAATGGGAAAAGAGAGAAAGAAAGAAGAAGCACACAGAACGTTTATATGGACAGACCTCATTCTGGGCAAAAATAATAATTAATATGTATAAATTAAATTAATATGTATAAACAAATTTTTTTAGCTTCCCCACTAGAGTGCTGCATCTATTTGTGGACTGGCGTTCTGAATTCATTTTATTTCCTTCCCACCCCTTGTGTTCCCACCATATATCATTGTGTACTGTAAGTATCGGAGAGCTTATACCACTGTGCGCCTTTTTCCTTGTCATCCAAGTCCAGAAAGGTCATTTGATGTGCATTCATATTCCAAGTCAATTTGATATTTTTATTATTATTATTCAATCGATCAATAAAGTCCTGTAGGCTCACCATATCACCCTCCCAGATCATAATCAGATCGTCTATGTACCTCCTATAGCAGACCAGTTGTGGTGGTCGATCTCTAAATACAGCTTCCTCCTCCAGTGGGCCATAAACAAATTGGCCTCACTGGGGGCGAAGCGAGCACCCATAGCCACCCCTCTGGTCTGCAGGAAGTACTGATGATCATACCAAGAATAATTGTTAACCAAACAGAAATTAAGACTCCTGAGCAGAAACTTCCTATGTTTAACCGACAGCTCTAAATCAGCTCAGGGCCCATCGGACAGATGACAAAGCGTGATCATGGCCTATGATGGTATATAAAGACCCTACATCCGCTGTCACTAAAATACTGGATTGGGTGCTGATCAGCGTTTCTAGGATCTGAATACATTGTTTAGTATCTTTTAAATAAGCCTCTGTTTTAATAACCAGAGGCTGAAGGAAAAATTGATGTATTGACCCAATCTAGCCAGAACGGAGTCTATCCCGTTAACAATTGGGCGACCTGGGCGCTGGTTAATATTTTTGTGCATTTTAGGTTGAAAATACATAATGGGAGTTCTGCAACACAGGGGGTCCAAATAAAGGGCCTCACTGTGATTCAGAACTCCCTTTTTCTCCCCTCTTGCCACGAAAGAATGTAATTCATCCTTAAACCTGAGCATAGGATCACTCCCTAATACCTGATAGGTGTCCTGATCACTCAATAACCGGCTCATTTCCTCCTGGTAGTAGGTCTTGCTGAAAATCACCAGCCCCCCCAGTTCCCCAGTGTTTGCAACCTACCAGATTGCAATTTACTGACACGACACCCAAAATTTACTGGCACAGCCAAGTTTTTACTGCCATTTCCAAAAGTGCACATTTTAGTATTTAGGCTACAAACAAGTACAGTATGCAGTACAGTATGCAATTAGCATTGTGATTTAACCTCTTCCAGACCGAGCCTCTTTTTGGAATTCGATGTTTACAAGTTAAAATCAGTTTTTGCTATACAATTACTTAGACCCCCCCAAACATTATATATATTTTTTTCTAACACCCTAGAGAATAAAATGGCGGTCGTTACAATACTTTATGTTATTTTGTATTTGCGCAGCGGTCTTACAAGCGCAATTTTTTAAAAAAAAAATCACTTTTTTGAGTTAAAAAATAAGACAACATTAAAGTTATCCCAATTTTTTCCCATATTGTGAAAGATAATATTATGCCGAGTAAATTGATACGCAACATGTCGGGCTTCAAAATTGCGCCCAGTCGCCGAATGGCGATAAACTTTGCAACGTAAAAATCTCCATTGGTGACATTTAAAAATGTCTACAGGTTACCAGTTTTGAGTTACAGAGGAGATCTATAGTGCTTAAATTATTGCTCTTGCTCTAACGATCGCAGAAAAAGCTCACATGTGTGTTTTTCATATGTGGGCGGGACTTACGTATGTGTTTGCAAGGATGAGGCGCTTTAAAAATGTTTTTTTAATTATTTATTTTACATTTTATTTTTTAATTTTTACACTGTCCTTTAAAAAAAAAATTGAATGTGGCGGGCTGGGTCTTCCTAATTTGCAAGCCTATTATCAAGCGACCCAAATAACACCTCTTTCTTATACCACGGCTAAAGATCTCCCGCCCTTATGGGTTTCTCTTGAAGCTTTGTCCTTCCACCCCGTCTCTATAGGCTCTCTTATGTGTCTTCCTAGTAGACTTCGACCCCCGGTGCTCTGCCCCACTTTGTCCCACTCTTTGGCTGAGTGGGATATAGTGAGGCGACGTAGCGGGTTATCATCCCCTCACACTCCTCTAGCCCCTGTGTTTTGTAACCCTGAATTTTTACCGGGTATGACCCTGAGCCTATTCCATTGGTGGCTCAACAAGGGGTTGCTTAGGATAGGGGACTACCTTAATGGGCATAGACTCCATCCCTTAAAATACTTCACTGATCAACACAACTTTAATAGAAGAAAATTACAAAACTCTTTTGCGATGGTATCTAGTCCCCACTAGAATTGCGAAAATGCATCCATCCGCATCCCCCATGTGCTTTAGACGATGTGGTCAGCTGGGCTCCATGTACCATGTCTGGTGGCAATGCCCTAAGGTTATTAGATTTTGGATAAGGGTATTTAATATGATAAACTCTGTGACAGGAATAAATCTACGCAGAGCCCCGGAAGTGGCACTATTCCATAAATTTCCTGAAGACATACCCAAAAAATCTTCGAAACTCATAACATACATTCTATTAGCAGCAAGAATAACGGTGGCTAAACACTGGAAGCAGTCGGTGATCCCATTTGAGTTTATAAAAAATAAACTGAACTGGATTATGGTTAATGACAAGCTCACCTGCACACTCCACTTACACTATATATAAGTGCATTCAGGGGTGTATGTAAGTTATATAGTACACTTGACGTGGTGTATTAAAATATATATACAGTCTAGTATATATATACACACAGTGTATTGAGTGTACACTATATATCAGTGCATTCGGTGGTGTACGGTATGTAATACAGTGTAGTGCAGTGTTAAAAAAAATCCCCATCATGTCAGGAAGGCCACAAAGGAGAGGCAGATGCTCCCAGGCCACTAAAAGAGGACACGCAGCCTCTGTGTCTTCTGTGAAAAGTGGTGGTGGTGGACATGGTGCATCTTTTTCAGTGTTGGAGCTAGTTCCGCCACAACGCTTCCAAAAAGCTGGTGGTGATTTTTCCACATCCGCCTCCTCCACCCCCTCATCTTCTTCTACCTCCGTGGCCTCTTCTGCAGAATTGTCCTTTGAACCTGCAGAGCTCCCTAAGCGTTCAAGGGGCTACGCAAGCAGTCAGGCTAAAAGATGCCATGCGGTGCTTGAGTTAGTCTGTCTTGGGGACAGGAGCCACACTGGGGCAGAGATTCTGTCAGCTTTGTGGGGGCAAGCTCAGAGGTGGTTGACGCCACGGCAGCTTGAGCCAGGAATGGTTGTATGCGACAATGACACCAACCTTCTCTCTGCCCTCCGACAGGGACACTTGACACAAGTTCCATGCTTGGCACACGTCTTGAATTTGGTGGTGCACCATTTATTGACCAGGTACCCAGGCTTACCAGATATCCTGAGGCAGGCCATAAAAGTCTGTGGTCATTTCCTGCGTTCATACAATGCAAGTGCCCGGCTGACTGATATTCAGCGGGGATTCAACCTGTCCACTGACCACCTCATTTTTGACATGCCCACCAGGTGGAACTCAACATTAGCAATACTGCAGTGGCTGCACGCACAGCAGAGGGCCATCAATGAGTACCTCTGTGAGCATGGCACCAGGACAGGCTCAGGGGAGCTTGGCTTCTTTTCGCCACGTCAGTGGCTACTGATCAAGGATGCATGCACTGTCCTGTCACCATTTGAGGAGGCCACAAGGATGGTGAGCAGCAACAATGCAGGCATCAGTGACACTGATTTCAATTGCGGGACAGTCCCAGGCAATCCAGGACACGTGGGCACCCTAATGTGAATGGACCCTAAGGCCTCATTCAAGCAGGTGGCAGAACAATGGCTTCTAGGTAATAAGGAGGTGATCCTGCTGCCTTCTAAATACATGTTTTTTTCCCCAGCCTAACAGGGATTTTGTATAGAACCACTGGCCCACAACTGCAAACCAAGAAATTGGTTTACATTAGCAGTGAGGCCCCATTGATGTCAATGGGCAAGCTTGACAAATGGTGCCACTTGGCAAAATCAAAGTTAAATTTGCCATGGATGCGAATCAAATCGAACCACTCCGGATGCATGTCATGTTTTTAGGTGGGTAGTCAGTTGGGCGCCCCCTGGCTGCCTGTGTGAATGAGTGTGTATACAGCTTGTCAGCTATCCTGCTAGTGCTACTACCCTTCTGTGCTGCCAGGAAAGGAGGGTGTTACAACATTTCTGTTAAAGTTCTCATTTATCGAGGTTGTGGTATAGTTAGTAGAAGTGAGTCATGTCTAACTAGACTTCCTCAGCTCTAACCGAGAACATTACAACATGAATGATGCTTCCTATGTGCAGCAGACAGAATATCCCTTCCCTGAGATTTAAAGGCTAGGCACAGTTACTTGACTGATTCTCACTAATCACTTCAACACTGGGCCAATTCTGACACTTCTCATACACGTGTAAAAATAGAAAATTACTTAGAACCCCCAAACAATATATATACAGTATTGTGAATTTATGTGAGGTGTAATAGTGGACAGATGCTATCTGTCTCCCCGCATACGTTCATTTTGAGTGGACTAAGGTGGAATCCGGTCCAGGTGTTACCAGCCACCTTGGCAGGCTTGGTTCCGGACCGATTTTTGTGACCCTCTTGAGTCCACTCTCAGGTGGTGTTTAAATGACCAGGAAGAGAGCACAGTGTTGCTCTGGCCTGGGGCTCAGAAGCCTTGATTCTGAGGGAGCTGATCTGGGAAGTATTTGCTTACAGACTGTGAGGAAAAGGTTTGCATATTGCTTATATTTTGTGGGTGTCTGGGACAGCCCTGCACTGTATAGCGAGGAAAACTATACTGTTTCGTTTAGCTCCGGACGGCAAGGATTTGTTTTCTATTTTGTTTTGTTTTTATCTGTTGCACCCGACAATAAAGCTGGCTACACATCAGACTTTTAAAAACCTGCGGTCTGGACTACCTTCATCCCAGGGGAGGTGATCCCCCACTTGAGCAATCCCACACACGTGGTAGACTCAGCAGGCAGTTTCCTAAAAAATGGAGGAGGTAATAGAAGTCCTGTTGCAGGCCAATGCAGCCCAGCGGGAGACGAACCGACAGTTTGAGGAGGCCCTGCTGGAGTTAAAGCAGGGGCCCGCAGGGTGGAACAAAAAATGGAACGAGCCAGCTACTACCTGTAGAAGATGACCCCTGTGGATGATGTGGAGGCATACCTCATCACGTTTGAGAGAGCCGCTGTGCGGGAAGGATGGCAAAAAAGACAATGGTCGGGACTGTTAGCACCTTTTCTGACAGGTGAGCCCCAAAAGGCCTATTTTGACTTAGAACTTGATAAGGCCCAGAACTATGAGACTCTAAAAATAGAGATAATCGCATGCCTGGGTGTCACCATGGCACTCCGGGCCCAACGGCTGCATTAGTGGATCTACTACATGGACAAGCCACCCCACTCCCAAATGTTTGACCTGGCCCATCTCACGAGGAAATGGTTGCAGCCAGAGACCTTGCCAGGCCCCCAGATTGTGGAGCGTGTGGTAATGGACCAGTACCTGCATCTGCTCCCTGCTGCTCTGAGGAAGTGGATCAGCCATGGGGACCCCAAAATTGCAACACAACTCGTGGAGAGATACAGTACTGCTGAGGACTTGTTGCACCAGTCTGTGCCCCCACTCCAATGTATCTAGGGGTGGAAGATCGCCCAGCGGATCCGGTAAGACTGTTGCAGGGTTCAAGGGCGTGGGGAAAAATGATAAGACTGCTGTTACGGTTAATGAGACTATGGCAAATGTATGTTGTTGTGGGGATGCAGAGTTGAGGAGACGTGCCAACATCCAATTAATCTAGAAAGAATTTGTTTAGCACAAAGTGCCAATGGTAAAAAACCCCTGGACTTTAAGGGCACGATGGAAACAGAGTAGAGGTGATGTATGATAAAATAAAAGTTTTATTAGTACAGTTCACATCATAAAGGCCTCTATAGAACAGTCATATAAAATAATAATATACTTGGCAATTGAAAGCGGAAGTATACACTACACAAATGACCAGTCAGCATGCCACAAAGGCCCCAACTTGATGTGTGTAAGACGGGGGTTTATTGGCTCATCCTGATATGTTTCTGACTTTCTGCCATAGTAATGTCCTTCTTCGGAGGATATATTTGTGCTGGTTAAGTAGGTATAAATGTCTAGAATACAAACATAGTCTCTGTGAAAATACAGTATCAGGTACATATGAACAGATACATGTATACAAAATGTGATCAAACAATTAAATATAAACAAATCAATATAAAGAGTATATAGCTGTAAATCAATCCAGAGACATATTCGATCACTCACCCCTGTGCCAAGAAGTGAAGCATCCAGCATCACAGCTTGAGGGCAACCAGGTGGGGCCTAGGTGGAAGGAAGGCGGCTGTAACCACCACACAACACCAGTCATGTCAAAGAGACGGACCATTGAGAGAAACACTATGCACCACAAGAGGCGCCAGGTGGCTGTGCAATAGAATATAATCGATTCATTACTATAGCAAAGATAAAAAATAAAGGTATGTAGAACTAATCATAATCGCCAAAAGATATATACATATCTAATATATTGGTAAAGGGGAGGGTTCACCTGGGCAAGTACACCATCATGGCGGCCCAGATGACGACTCCTAAGTTGCATATACATTATTATCATTAACGAGTATTGTCAGTAAGTTGGAGAGAGAGGCACATAACAGATGGGATACGAATCGCTATTTGTGTAAAGCGATTGTCCCAAATTTCAAAACATCAAATGTTAATTCACATTGCATGTCAGACTTATCGGGCATATGCCAATGAGGAGAGGTAAATAAATGGAGCAATATCGATATCACCCACTACCGGGAACATATAAAGAGGCATCTCTTATAGCGTGGAAGTTAGAGATCATGACTTTCATATTGTAATGACGTAATAAATTTATAGGTTTAACTCACAACCTCCTGTTACAAAACCCAGGAGGAAGGGCTTAAAATTAAAAGCCTCGTTAAGTCCAGGTGGAGAGGTTGCCTTCAGTAAATGTATCCATCTCAACTCATACTGGAGGAGACATTTATTAAAGTCACCGCCACGGGAAGTAAAGTGGACACGGTCTAGGGCCAGGAAGTGTACCTTAGGAATTGATGTACTGTGGACCAAAGCCATATGGCGACCTATTGTTGTATCGGGGTTGCGTTTGGTCATACTGGTTAGATGTAGATATATTATTTTCCAAAATTCGTTATTAATTATTATTATTAACACCCACACTCGCATGAGAGTGGGTATACAATGCCGGGAGTCTTGCAATTAAGGAAATGTTTCGGATGAAATCGACTTTTGTTCGGCAAAATAATATCAGAATGGGAGACTTCCAGCATTCAGCTGGAGGGTCTATATCGCATTCAACTGGATGGCCGGCACCGCCCCCTGCTCTTGGATTGGCTCCCTTCATGGTTACACTGTGATTTAAAGCTGAGTTGGTACACACATAGCGATTCGGATCCCATCTGTTATGTGCCTCTCTCTCCAACTTACTGAAAGTACTTATGTATATTCAACTTAGGAGTTGTCATATGGGCCGCCATGATGGTGTATTTGCCCAGGTGAACCATCCCCTTTAACTATATATTAGATACTGTATGTATATATCTTTTGGAGATTATGATTAGTTCTACATACCTTTATTTTTTATTTTTGCTATAGTAATGAATCGATTATATTCTATTGCTTTATTACTATTTGACTTTTTTGGTTGCAGTTTCCACTGTGACCCCCAACTGGCACGGCAACCTGGTGCCTCTTGTGGTGCGTAGTGTTTCTTTCAAGGGTCCGCCTCTTTGGCATGACTGGTGTTGTGTGGTGGTTACAGCCGCCTTCCTTCCATCTAGGCCCCACCTGGTGGCCCTCACGCTGTGATGCTGGATGCTTCATTTCTTGGCACAGGGGTGAGTGATCGAATATGTCTCAGGATTGATTTACAGCTATATACTCTTTATATTGATTTGTTTATATTTAATTGTTTGATCACATTTTGTATACATGTATCTGTTCATATGTACCTGATACTGTATTTTCACAGAGACTATGTTTGTATTCTAGACAATTAAACCTACCTGACCAGCACAAATATATCCTCTGAAGAAGGACATTACTATGGCAGAAAGTCCGAAACATGTCAGGATGAGCCAATAAATCCCCGTCTTGAACACATCAAGTTGGGGCCTATGTGGCATGCTGACTGGTCATTTGTGTAGTGTATACTTTCATTTGCAAATGCCAAGTATATTATTATTTTATATGACTGTTATATAGAAGCCTATACCTCATATTTTATGATGTGAACTGTACTAATAAAACTTTGATTATATCATACATCACCTATTTACTCTGTTTCCATTGTGCCCTTAACGTCCAGGGGGTTTTTACCGTTGGCACTTTGTGCTAAACAAATTCTTTGTTAATGAGACTATGGACTCTAGACCTGGATACTGGCCAAAGAAGCCAGGAAGCTGTCATGTACCTGGTGGTTGAGTCTGACTTATGCGGGGGCAACCTCTCTTACAGCCCTGGTTCGAGAGTCCCTGATAGTGGAGACAGGGAGCTTTGGAGCACAGGGGGGCACGAGGGCTGGACTTGGTCACAGATGGTAAGTGAAGGTCCACAGGAGCTTGTGCAGGCAGTAGAGTGGTGGTTCAGGCCGGGTCGGTAACAAGCTGGCGGCGCGGTACAGGTGGTTCAGGCTGGCAGATAGTCGGGTACAGACAGGGTCGGCAACGTGTGGGCAACAGAAGTACAAGGGGTCTGACAGAAGCGTAGTCATAGGCAGACTGAAGGTCGGGGCAGGCAGCAGGCAAAACAAGTACAACAGGAAGGCGGGGTCACAGATACAGGAAGTCTCTTCGAATAAACACTGGGGTCACGGGAACCAGAACGCTGTAGAATGGACAGCACTGACTGCAGGGTGCAGAGGGCTTAAATGGCCATTTTGGCGCCAACGCTGGCGCTCCCGCGCGTGCACACTCCCGTGCACAGGCATGCGCTCACACGCACAGACGCGTGCACACGCTACGTGCGCCCGCGCATTGGCCTTCCAATGGCCCCGGATGGTTCCTTACATTGCCCCCCCCCAAAGGGCAGCCTCCAGATGCCCAAATGGGCTCTCTTGGTCGGGTTGTTCCTCCAGAAGGTCTTGACCAGCTCCTGGGCATGTAGATTGTTTTCAAGTTCCCAAGAGCTCTCCTCAGGTCCATATCCCTTCCATTTTACTAGGAATTGGGTGATGCCCCCTCTCCTTCTGCAGTCCAGGATAGTTTCCACCTCAAACTCCTCCTCTCCGTCTACCAGGACTGGTTCTGGTGGAGCCATTTTCCGCCCCGGGAAGGGGTCCTTAGTCACTGGCTTGAGCAGATTTACATGGAAGACTGGGTGAACGCTAAGTGAAGGAGGAAGTTCTAGCTCATAAGCCACATTGTTAATTTTTCTTTTGACTGGTAGAGGTCCGATGTATCTAGGACCTAATTTCTTAGACGGACATGTCAGTCTCAGATTCTTAGTGGCCAACCAGACCCGATCGCCAGGTTGCAAGTTCAACTCTGTGAAGGAAAAGGGCAGTACAGGAGGCTGTCCGGAAAGGTCACCATATAAGTAGCCACTGGGAAAGTATGTGACTAAACAAATGGACATAAAGTCATGAATATCAACAAAAATAGAATTTTATTGGAATAAAAAATGCTGCAACCTAGGATAACATAGGATGAAGCAAATGAACATAAACTGATCAACAACCATCACCGTTGACAACGTTGTCAGAAATAGTGACAAAACATATAACATACAAACGGACCTCGCAGTCAGTGGGGTACGGACCCTCCAAAATGGAGTTGTCACCTACCGAACATGACAGGGAGGACGCAGCCAGCACAGTAGCCCCCAATGGAACCCAAAGAAATGATATGAGGGACCCCAGTAATGGAATGAGTATATTCCGGCGTGCTGGAGTTTGTCCTGCAGCGTTCAGGTCCACGCTGCCTCCACATTCCTTCATAGAGCTGCACTCACCTGTCTGTAGCCGACCCCCTCCTCTCGTACTGTGTGGACTGCCTTTAGAGGGGGGGTATTTTGCCATCATCAGTCAGGTTG
>BLSH010145705.1:1218169-1237505 GCA_018402905.1 Glandirana rugosa | reverse complement strand
GAGGCTGCAGAGGGGACAGGAGAGGTCAGAGGCTGCGGAGGGGATGGGAGAGGTCAGAGGCTGCATAGGTCAGAGGCTGCAGAGGTCAGAGGCTCCAGAGGGGATGGGAGAGGTCAGAGGCTGTGGAGGAGACAGGAGAAATCAGAGGCTGCGGAGGGGACATGAGAAGTCAGAGGCTGTGGAGGTCGGAGGCTGTGGAGGGGACGGGAGAGATCAGAGGCTGCGGAGGGGATGGGAAAAGTCAGAGGCTGCAGAGGGCACAGGAGAGAGCAGAGGCTACAGAGGGGACGGGAGAAGTCAGAGGCTGCGGAGGGGGTGGGAGAGATCAGAAGCTACGGAGGGGACTGGAGAAGTCAGAGGCTGCGGAGGGGATGGGAGAGATCAGAGGCTGTGGAGGTCAGAGGCTGCAGAGGGGATGGGAGAGATCAAAGGCTACGGAGGGAACGGGAGAAGTCAGAGGCTGCGGAGGGGATGGGAGAGGTCAGGCTGGGGGATGGTAGAGGAGAGGTCAGGCTGGGGGATTGTAGAGGAGAGGTCAGGTTGGGGGATGGTAGAGGAGAGGTAAGGCTGGCTGATGGTACAGGAGAGGTCAGGCTGCGGAGGGGACAGGTCCGGTCTTACCCGGCTGGCTTGTAATAATAGGCGTATGGCACCCGTGGAACTTTTAAAAATGGCGCCGCCCGGCACCATCATATTACTGCGCATGCGCCCACCTTCCCTTAAATAGCCGAGCATGTGTATGGGCTTTCCCGAGCCCGGCTAGCTTCGGAACGAGCTCGGGAAAGCCCTACACGCGCTCGGCTATTTTTGGGAAAGTGGGCGCATGCACAGTAACATGATGGTGCCCCCCGGCTATCTCCGTTAGCAGTGATCATTGTGTTCTGCTGGCAGGGAAGGCTCCCTGCAGGCAGAACACCATAGCTCTGCTGGAGGCATTCCCCCATCAACATAATCAGTGTGTGTCAGATCGATTTTCTTTTATTCCACCAAGGTTAAGGAAAATCGTATCATTTCTGGCCTGCTTTACTGGCTGGATCAACAGGTAATAAAACTACGGTACAGGGTTAACCCAGAAAAACAAAGACTACTGTGTTGATGCTGTTTTTGATTTTGACCATAGTTCCACTTTAAGCCCGGGTTTACACTACTGCGATCTAAGAAATCGCATTTGCTTCGCACCCGCACCCAGTGGTGTATTTAGGTTTTGTGCTGCCCTAGGCCTGACTAAACTCGTGCACCCCCTAATTTAAATATTGCCCACCACCCCTTCCTGGCAATGCCACACCCCTTCCTGTTTAAGACCCGCACTGTCACTTGTAAACCACAACCCTTCATCTCTAGGCTCCACCTCTTCCTCTGTGTACATTATGCCCAGGTTCACATTACTCGCATAACACATAACTCGCACGATTTCAAACCAGTAATGCAGTTTGACTTTGGAGGCGATTTGACAGACATCTGTGAGGGTTAATGTACAGATGTTTATTCAAATCACCCTCAATGTCGCCAAAAGTAGTACAGGAACTACTTTTGGGAATCTATGCGGCGCCGTAAATTTGGCATCGCACCGATTCAAATGTTGCCATTGCCAGCAATAACTGCCAATTTGACATGCGATTTGAAATGTCAAATCCCATGCCAAATCAGCCCAATGTGAATGTGGGCTTAAAGTGGGTACCAAGTGCAGCTTCACCAGTGCCCATCAATGCAGCCTCACCAGTGCCCATCAATGCAGCCTCACCGGTGCCCATCAATGCAGCCTCACCGGTGCCCATCAATGCAGCTTCACCGTTGCCCATCAATGCAGCCTCACCAGTGCCAATCAATACAGCCTTGCCTGTGCTCATCAATGCAGCTTCACCGGTGCCCATCAATGCAGACTTACCTGTGCTCAATGGCGCAGCCTCATTAGTGCCCATACAGGTGGTGAGGAGGGAGCACACTGATAACTCCACTGCCTGTCAATTACCTTTTGTACCACCTCCCCCTCCCTTTAGATTGTAAGCTCTACGAGCAGGGCCCTCCTATTCCTTCTGTATTGAACTGTATTGTAATTGTACTGTGTCCCTTCTTTATTGTAAAGTGCTGCGCAAACTGTTGGCGCTATATAAATCCTGTATAATAATAATAATAATAATTGCCTCTGAAAAGAAATCTGTGTGGATTGCTTTTCAGAGGAGTGACAATCTATTTCAATAAGAGCAGCAGAGGGGGGCATTAGTGTCGTCTAGGGTGTTGTTTAAACTTACACCAATTTTCCAGCCTCTAACTGTGCATGTATTCCAATTTGCCACCTGCCTTGCACACCTTAACATACACACAGTTCACTCTGAATAGAGATGTGTAGGTAAAGGGACAAAAAAATAAGAAATATCTGTGAGTCTCAGGCTGGGTTCACACTCCCAGCAGGGGTCCGGTGTGTCCTGGTTCCCTGTTTCAGGTCCAATTTCAGCCCAAATTTTGGGCTGAATTTGGACCTGAAAATGGTCCAAAAGATGCACAGCTTTTTTGTGCAAAACGCACCAGACCTGCTGAGGAGATATGTGAACCGGCTCCATAGAGAGCGCCATAGAGAGGTCAATATCTCCTGCTATTGTGAATTAAATGCGAGGAACCCACCTCCAATTCACATAGGTGTGATCCCAGCCTAAGGCTGGGTCCTCTGCATCCAATTCGCAATAGCAGGAGATATTGACCTCTCTATGGAGCCGGTTCACATATTTCCTCAGCAGGTCTGGTGCGTTTTGCACAAAAAAGCTGTGCATCTTTTGGACCATTTTCAGGTCCAAATTCAGGCTTTTCTTATTTTTTTCCCTAGTATTTAATGTTGGTAGGATATTCAGGTAATACGTGCAATGGCATTACAGCCAATAGAGTTTACATTTTTTTTTTATAGTTTAAAGTTGTACTTCTGCTTTTCAAAAAACAATATTTTTGTTTGTTTATGAAACTTGGTTTTATTTATAAAGACGTTATATATCACAAAGGCTAAATCTGTGTCTGTAGTGCATGTTCAAACCTTAATATCGTAAATAATACCATGTTATTACATTTTTAGGAGTATAGTTTTTAGGAGTATTTAATGAGTTTGGCAATTCTAGAGAAAAGTTTAAATAATGCATTACAATTTAACTAAACGTATTCAATTTTATTTGACTAAAACACAACTAGAACAATTCAGATGACTAAAATACGACTAAAACTAAATTGAAATTTAACCACTTCAGATCTACTCTGCCGGGAGGCCGTGAATAGATGTCCTCCCATTTGCGCGCCCCCAGGCTCGCTCTGGCAGCCGCTGGTGGTGCGTGCCGCCGCACGCTGCGTGAGCATGCCCACGGGAATGTTTTTTAAGTGTAGCTCCAGCCAAAAATAGGATAAAATGGATAGCATAGGGGAGGGTTAACACCCCTGTAATGTTTGTTTTGCTTCCGTTCAGAAGATTTCACCTCACTTCCTGTCCCAATGATAATTGGATTTTGAAAATTTTGGGTTGTTGTGGAAACAAGGATTGGTGATAAAGCATCATTGGAGACACCTTTTTCCCATAATAACTCTTACAGGAGTGAATTTCCCTTCCTAGGGGTAGATTTCCTCTCACTTCCTGTTTTCTCCCTCCATTTGTAAGTTAAATGTTTGTAACTAGGGGACCGCCTGTAGTACAAGAACCTTTTTTGGAGTCGCTGAGACTCGAGTTGCACCAATTAGAATGGGGACCATTGAAATACATGGATTTTGACTTGTTATATGACTTAACATGTGTCAAGTCGCACAACTCGCAGTAGTGGAAACAGAGCCTTAGGTTCTGTTTACACCAAAGCATGCATTTTAACGTAGATTTCCCCCACACACGTTCACTCACTAGATGTGTGTTGCTATTCAACCTTAATTGTACCCAAACATACATCCACAGTGCCCTGCAATACACCTGCATTATAGCATGCCACGATGCTCTGCCCTGTGTATTGCGTTATGCTCCATAAAATTGTGCAAGACTTATTTTTATGTGAGCTGAGGTACATTGACATCTCATTCAAAACTAAAGGACATGAAAATGCGTGCATTGCAACACACTGTGAATATGCTGTGAATGAGCCCTTAAAGAGACTTAAAGACTAAAAGAGACACTTTGACAATGCCCACGCATGCAAAGTGACAGTGTCTCTGTAGCACCCTCCTAGATAGGTGCTAGGAATTAGATAGATAGACTTAGTCTGTGTTTTTGATAAAATGTAGTTGCCAAACTGTAGTGGTTTTATTGTTTGTTAGGTAAAAGCATAGTTGGCTCACTGTACTCCGTGAAGTTGTGATTGATTTGTTAGGTCTGCTCAATGTGCTCAGTTGCTGCCAGTCTGGTCTAATACTTTCCTCTGTATCCAGGGAACTGAGAAGTTTCTGGATGATAGGTGTGAATCTATGCAGATAGCAGCATGAATATTGATACAGCCCTGGCCTATCCCAGAGAAGCAGACTCTGATGGCATGCTGGAGAGACTGTATATATCAGGGTTTCTCAACCAGGGTTCCTCCAGAGGTTACTAGGGGTTCCCTGAGCAATGGTCAATTTCTACCTCTCAGATAAATTCCCAATTACATCATTGATCTTTTTAGCTATCTGTAAGGGGGTTCCCAATGATCACAAGTGTAAGGAGCATTCTTCCCATTGACCATCACACTAATGTATCCTGAGCTGTAGATTTTTAATTTTTAGCAGGGGTTCCCCGAGACCGGAGAACTATTTCAAGAGTTCCTTGGTGTTGAAAAGGTTTAGAAAGGCTGGTATATATTCCTGAGTACAGTGAGCTTAGGGTCTTTTCCCATAGTGGATTGCTCCAGCCTGGAGAGGCATGCTGCCCTTCCCAGGCAAAGTTGCTGATATGTCTGCTCTTGTGAGGCCCCAGATGGGTGACCTGAGGGTCTGGATGCTGATAACCTGGTGCTAAAGAAAGCTGACTTGGGGGGCTGTCTGCAGAAGATCCAGTCTGGTATCACCAGAGTAAGGTGTCACTCGGAAGTTGGAAGGAGGCAACTGGGTGTTTCTTGGGCTTTGAGTGAGTACAAATGCTTAAAAAATTTTGGGGACCTTTGTACTTTTTGCCAACCCTCTGCCCTCTGGTGCTAGAGAAAGTCGGCTGTGAGTCTATTTAAAAGGGATGCTAGCTGATGTCCTGAAGAGCTTTGTCCAGATAACCTCCTACTTAAAGGGACTCAGATACTACTCAGAAAGGAATACTTAGGTCCTTAAGTGTACATAGTTCTTGCTTTTGGAGTATCCCACCAAATTTCCTCAAGTTCTCCAAAAACAACACTTCTAGACTGGTCATTGAAGATGAAGAATCGTGTGAATGAGTGTGCCTGGCTGTGCCTGGCTGTGGGGCAAAGCCTGTGGGGAAAGCCTGGATAGTAATACTGTGGCTCCTAGAGGAGTAGCACTACATCTCTATAAAGCCTCCGTTTGACCTTCGTATACTTATACCTTATACGCTATACTTACCTCATACACTTACCTGCAGTCCTTCTCCACACCTTCCTTTGTCGCAGCTGCCACTGAAATCAGTAACCAGTAACCAGGGAGAACAGTGACATCACTCCATCGGTTATGTGACAGTACTTGGCCGCTAGGCCCAAGCACTGTCCTAGGGGGGGAGGTCACATGCTTCTCTGTACCCAAAATCACCAGGTAGTGTACACTGGCTGTAATGGAGAAAGGAGCTTCAAGGGAACGCTAGTGAAGTAAGTGAGGGAAAATCTCTGTAGTGGCTACACGAATAGCAGTAAAAACCTGAGGTCCCAACTCTTCCCCACTTTATCTAAAACTAAAAAAAAGATTTTGTCAGGATTTGTTCTTTAACCACTTCAGCCCCGGAAGGATTTCCTGCTTTAGGACCGGAGCCCTTTTTGCGATTCGGCACTGCGTCGCTTTAACTGACAATTGCGCGGTCGTGCGACGTTGTACCCAAACAAAATTTGCGTCCTTTTTTTCCCCACAAATAGAGCTTTCTTTTGGTGGTATTTGATCACTGCTGCGTCATTTCTGATCACCCCTATAAACAAAAGAAGAGCGACAATTTTGCAAAAAAACCCAAATTTCTTACTTTTTGCTAAACTACAAATCCAAAAAAAAAAAATATAAAAAAACATTTTTTTTCACTGGTTTTGGCCGATTTATATTCTTCCTCATATTTGTGATTAAAAAAATCGCAATCGGCGTTTATTGATTGGTGTGCGCAAAAGTGGTCGCGTTTACGGATGATGAGAATTCATTTCTGGGGTTTTTATTTTTTTTTTCATTTTTTACTAGTAATGGCGGCGATCTGCGATTTTTAGCGGTACTGCGATATTTCAGCGGACATGTCGGAACATTTTGACACTTTTTTGGGACCATTGGCATTTATACAGCATTCAGTGCTATAAAAATGCACTGATTACTGTGTAAATGACATTGGCAGTGAAGGGGTTAACCTGCAGGGGGCGCTCTAAGGGTTAACTGTGTTCCCTGGGCGTGTTCTAACTGTGGGGGGACTGCCCTAGCTGGGGAAGGGAAGTGGTCACAGCCTCCATGTAAAGGAAGGCTGTGATCACAGCCCTTCCCCCTCACACAGAACGGAGGTCCGTGTTTACTTACACGGACCTCCGTTCTTTCACTCCGGGGGGGGCATCGCGGGTGGCCGGCGGAGATCGACTCCGCCGCACCCGCTCCCTGGCCCTCCCCGGACACAGTGAGCGCACGGGCGCGCCTCCGGCGGCGCGCGCGCTCACTGTGCGCGATCTGTCAGCCGCCGTCATATGGCGGCGTTTTGCCTTAAAGAGCCACCTTGTCGCCGTCAATTGCCGATCGGCGGTCGGCAAGTGGTTAATAGCACACGAGTTAATCTCACACTGGAACGACACTGACTAGTTCTTGATGAACACAGTGGTTGCCAGTGGAATATGATCTGTAAAGTATTATATAATTGAAACAATGTAGCAGATTTATTGAGGCACCAAAAATGTCTGTTACAAAAACCCGCATTAAAAGAAGACAATAAATAAAATATAAATACACATAAAAATATTGAGTATCACATATATAGTCTTTTGATTAATTATTTTGGCCCTACTCCCAGTCAATGGGAATAATATCTGTCCTGCCGTTTGTCTATTATACCGAGCCCACTGTGTGTTGAGCAGTCCTTATCCAACGGTAGGTCCCGAGAATTGTGGTTATGCGGGTAAGTACTATTGTCACTTTTGGTGTTAAGTGATAATTGTCTTCTCCAAATCCTCATGGCTCTACAGATGTCCTTCCTGACATTTTCACTGACCAAGACGTAAATAAAAGGATCAGCAACACTGTTTACAGTCACAAGACAAAGGAATATAGAATAGACTGTGTAAATCTTTTCTTCAAAATCACAGAAGTCTTTGTCTTTTAAGAAGTAAGCGATTCCTCGTATAAGCAACACCACATGGTACGGAGCAAAACAGATCAAGAAGATAATGATAACGGCAATGGCTAAATACTTTACTTTGTTTTTTTGCTGGCTGGTGAAACTGCCGCTTGTCTCAATCCTCCTTTTGATGATGTAGTTGGTGTACATCAAGGTCAACAAAGGGACCAAGAAGCCAATAATGAACCTGGCAACATAAAAGTAAGCAATGTGTGATGGTACCGGCAATGTTTCAAAGCAGGTGGTTTGGTTTCCTGTTTGGTCACCGTCACTGAGCTTGAAAACTGGGGCATGGGTCAATGCCACCACGCTGCAGATAGTGACAGTGACGCCAATGGCGATTTTCTGGCGCCGAACCCCTCTGGACTCCAAGGCGTATTCCACGGCCATATAACGATCCACAGAGATACAACACAAGAGGAGAATGCTTATGTATATGTTGTTGAAGAATATAAAGCCAGTAATCTTGCATGCCAAGGGGCCCCATTGCCACTCATGACCATTTTTTACATAGAGGATCCAAAGTGGTAGAGTCCCAAGATACATGATTTCACTTAGGGATAGGCTGAACAGGTAAACTGCCAGAACATTCTTCCTATATATTTGAAGAAGTGTCAACCACAAGGTCAAAATATTAGCTGGCAGGCCAATAGTCAAGACAATGCTGTATATGATAATCACAAAGAACTTGCTTTCATCATAAGGTGGATTGCACTGTGGCTCAGGGATGGAGATGTTGGTTGAGTTCACCATTGTGAGGCTTAGATTCCCAGAAAAATTCATCTTCAGCCACTGGAAAAGAAAACATAAGAGAAATCAATATTACAACATCTGAACTCTCTACATATCCACTAGAGCTAAAGCCACGAGAAGACCCTTAAATATTCCTGTACTGAATACTAAACTGTGTGGTTAATGCAAAAGCCTAGGGCCTCATGCATGCTGGGCCAAATTAATTCTGCCTATACAGGCGCTTGGCATTTTTTCTTTTAGCTTGTAGAAACAACACTATATTAGCCTATGTATCCATGCACATTTGGGCGTTTTCAGGCATATTTGTAGAGGAGCGTTTCCAGCCCAGGCTAAAAAAAAAAAAAAAATCACATGCATTTTTGAGAAGACTTTCGGGCAGAAAGTGCAGCGTTTAGTTAGGCGCATCAAACATTGTTAAATGTATTTTTTCTAATGTTTTGTGGAAAACTTTTTTATACACAAATGCTTGTAAATGTGTGTACAATACGCTCCATCTGCACATTTTTTTCTGCTGCTTTTTTCTGCCAGCAATTCTGGTATTTTTTCTGCCGCCTAGTGTGTATAGAATAGATACTAAATGCATTGCACTAAATTTTAACACAAATAAATATATGTTGTAGTTTCCCAATATCCACTAAACCAGACCACCAGATGGTAGCATAAAATCATAAAAGGTTACAATTTTATTAAAGTGACCCTGTTAATTGCTTAGCAAATTCCAAATGAAGGTCCCCTGCAATAGAAGAGCAAGAGCTATTATATTCACTTCACTGGTAACCTGTGTCTCCTACCTTCCTAACATACACTATATTACCAAAAGTATTGAGACACCTGCCATTACACGCACATGAACTTTAATGGCATCCCAGTCTTAGTCCATAGGGTTCAATATTGAGTTGGCCCACTCTTTGCAGCTATAACATCTTCAATTCTTCTGGGAAGACTGTGCACAAGGTGTGTCTATGGGAATGTTTGACCATTCTTGCAGAAGCGCATTTGTGAGGTCAGGCACTGGTGGACCAGAAGCCCTGGCTCACAGTCTTTGCTCTAATTCATCCCAAAGGTGTTCTATTGAGTTGAGGTCAGAACTCTGCAGACCATTCAAGTTCCTCCACTCCAAACTAGCTCATCCATGTCTTTATGGAGCTTGCTTTGTGCACGGGTCCAAATCGCTTGGAGGGGGGATTATAGTGTGAGGTTGTTTTTCAGGGATTGGGCTTGGCTCCTTAGTTACAGTGAAGGGAACTCTTAAGGTGTCAGCATACCAAGACAATTTGGACAATTTAATTCCCAACTCTGTGGGAACAGTTTGGGGATGGCCCCTTCCTGTCCAACATGACTGCGCACCAGTGCACAAAGCAAGGTCCATAAAGACATGGATGAGCGAGTTTGGGGTGGAGTCCTGACCTCAACCTGATAGAAAACCTTTGGGATTAATTAAAGCGCAGACTGCGAGCGAAGCCTTCTCGTCCACATCAGGGGCTGACCTCACAAATTCTGACCATTCTGGAAGAATGGTCAAACATTCCCATAGACACTCCTAAACCTTGTGGACAGCCTTCCCAGAAGAGCTGAAGTTGTTATAGCTGCAAAGGGTGGGTCAACTCAATATTGAACCCTATGGTCTAAGAATGGAATGCCATTAAAGGCAGGAGTCCCAATACTTTTGGTAATATAGTGTATCTGCTCTGCAGCCTCTGTGACTCTTCTGGATTGGACATAGGTGTGTGCAGCCTATTGCATTAGGGTGTGCACCCCAAAGATCAAACACACATGGGTGCTCGCTCGTGTGTGTATATACACATATATATATATATATATATATATATATATATATATATTTGTGCTCATAAGTTTACACACCCTGGCAGAATTTATGATTTCTTGGCCATTTTTCAGAGAATATGAATGATAACACAAAAACATTTCTTTCACTCATGGTTAGTGTTTGGTTGAAGCCATTTATTGTCAATCAACTGTGTTTACTCTTTTTAAATCATAATGACAACAGAAACTTCCCAAATGACCCTGATCAAAAGTTTATATACTCTGGTTATTTTGGCTTGATAACATGCACACAAGTTGACACAAAGGGATTTGAATGGTTATTAAAGGTAACCATCCTCACCTGTGATCTGTTTTCTTGTAATTAGTGTGTGTGTATAAAAGGTTAACGGGTTTCTGGACTCCTGACAGACCCTTGCATCTTTCATCCAGTGCTGCACTGACATTTCTGTATTCTGAGTCATGGGGAAAGCAAAAGAATTGTCAAAGGAAAAGGTAGCTGAATTGTATAAAACAGGAAAGGGATATACCAAGATATCCAAGGAATTCAGAATGCCAATCAGCAGTGTTCAAACTCTAATCAAGAAGTGCAAAATGAGGGGTTCTGTTGTAACCAAACCACGGTCAGGTAGATCAATTAAACTTTCAACCACAAGTGCCAGGAAAAATGTTTGGGATGCAAAGAAAATCCCACAAATAAGTTCAGGTGAAATACAGGACTTGTGGTGTGGCTGTTTCAAGATGCACAATAAGGAGGCACTTGAAGAAAGATGGGTTGCATGGTCGAGTCAGCAGAAGAAAGCCATTACTATGCAAATGCCACAAAGTATCCCACTTACAATACGCCAAACAGCACAGAGACAAGCCTCAAACCTTCTGCCACAAAGTCATTTGGAGTGATGAGACCAAAATTGAGCTTTATGGCCACAACCATAAACATTACATTTGGAGAGGAGTCAACAAGGCCTGTGAAACATGGAGGTGGATCGCTGATGTTGTGGAGATGTGTGAGCTACAAAGGCACAGGAAATTTGGTCAAAATTGATGGCAAGATGAATGCAGTTTGTTATCAAAAAATACTGGAGGAAAATTTGAATTCATCATCCAGGAAGCTGCGCATAGGAGATACTTGGACATTCCAACATGACAATGATCCAAAACACACGGTCAAGTCGACCTGTCATTTGCTACAGCAGAATAAAGTGAAGGTTCTGGAGTGGCCATCTCAGTCTCCTGACCTCAATATCATTGAGCCTCTCTGGGGAGATCTCAAACGTGCAGTTCATGCAAGACAGCCCAAGAATTTCCAGGAACTGGAGGTTTTTTGCCAAGAGTAATGGGCAGCTTTACCATCTGAGAAGATAAAGATCCTTATCCACAAATACCCCAAAAAACTTCAAGCTGTGTCATTGATGATAAAGGGGGCAATACATGGTATTAAGGACTGGGGTATGTGAACTTTTGATCAGGGTCATTTGGGTAGTTTCTGTTGTCATTATGATTTATTAAACCTTTTCATGTGACAACACTGAAGAAATTACACTTTGCTACAATGTAAAGTAGTGAGTGTACAGCTTGTATAACAGTGTAAATTTGCTGTCCCATCAAAATAACTCAACACACAGCCATTAATGTCTAAACCGGTGGCAACAAAAGTGAGTACCCCCCTAAGTGAAAATGTACAAATTGGGCCCAAAGTGTCAATATTTTGTATGGCCACCATTATTTTCCAGCACTGCCTTAACCCTCTTGGGCATGGAGTTCACAGGCAACAAAAGTGAGTACACCCCTAAGTGAAAATCTCCAAATTGGGCCCAATTAGCCATTTTCCCTCCCCGGTGTCATGTGACTCATTAGTGTTACAAGGTCTCAGGTGTGAATGGGGAGCAGGTGTGTTAAATTTGCTGTTATCGCTCTCACTCTCTCATACTGGTCACTGGAAGTTCAACATGGCACCTCATGGCAAAGAACTCTCTGAGGATCTGAAAAAAAGAATTGTTGCTCTACATAAAGATGGCCTAGGCTATAAGAAGATTGCCAAGACCATGAAACTGAGCTGCAGCACGGTGGCCAAGACCATACAGCGGTTTAACAGGACAGACTCCACTGAGAACAGGCCTCGCTATGGTTGACCAAAGCAGTTGAGTGTACGTGCTCAGCATCATATCCAGAGGTTGTCTTTGGGAAATAGACGTATGAATGCTGCCAGCATTGCTGCAGAGGTTAAGGGGTAGGAGATCAGCCTGTCAGTGCTCAGACCATATTCTGCACACTGCATCAAATTGGTCTGCATGGCTGTCGTCCCAGAAGGAAGCCTCTTCTAAAGATGATGCACAAGAAAGCCCGCAAACAGTTTGCTGAAGACAAGCAGACTAAGGACATGGATTACTGGAACCATGTCCTTTGGTCTGATGTGACCAAAATAAAATTATTTGTTTCAGATGGTGTCAAGTGTGTGTGGTGACAACCAGGTGAGGAGTACAAAGACAAGTGTGTCTTGCTTACAGTCAAGCATGGTGGTGGGAGTGTCATGGTCTGGGGCTGCATGAGTGCTGCTGGCATTGGGGAGCTACAGTTCATTGAGGGAACTATGAATGCCAACATGTACTGTGGCATACTGAAGCAGAGCATGATCTTCTCCCTTTGAAAACTGGCCGCAGGGTAGTATTCCAACATGATAACGACCCCAAACACACCTCCAGGACGACCACTGCCTTGCTAAAGAAGCTGAGGGTTAAGTTGATGGACTGGCCAAGCGTGTCTCCAGACCTAAACACTATTGAGTATCTGTGGGGCATCCTCAAATGAAAGGTGGAGGAGCGCAAGGTCTCTAAAGCCTCGTACACACACGCAGATTATCTTAAGAATTGGCTGTTGGCGGTTTTGTCTAGTGTACTGACATAGGCAAGTAATCGTCCAATGAAGCCGAACGTAGTGATGTGTCATGAGCGTATAAAGAGGAAGTTCAGGTGAATGTGATTTGTGAATTAGGAACGCAGGTTTACAAGACCGAACACTTCCTGGATTCCCAGCATGCATGTTTGCACTTCCAACTTTTGTTGGCCAACTTCTGTACACACGAGCCAGCAATCGGCCAATGCCTTGTTGGCCAACAAACGTTTTCTAGTCTTTTCAGCCAACTACTGTTGGACGACAATTGGAAATTGGCTGTCGAATCGTGCATACTAATGGTCGGATTATCGGCCAACAGGCTGTTGGATGACCGTTGTTGGCCAACAATCGGACCATAAGTACGGGCCTTAACATCCACCAGTTCCGTGATGTCATCATGGAGTAGTGGAAGACAACTCCAGTGGCAACCTGTGAAACTCTGGTGAACTCCATGCCCAAGAGGGTTAAGGCAGTGCTGGAAAATAATGGTGGCCATACAAAATATTGACACTTTGGGCCCAATTTGTACATTTTCACTTAGGGGTGTACTCACTTTTGTTGCCAGCGGTTTAGACATTAATGGCTGTGTGTTGAGTTATTTTGAGGGGACAGCAAATTTACACTGTTATATAAGCTGTACACTCACTACTTTACATTGTAGCAAAGTGTCACTTCTTCAGTGTTGTCACATGAAAAGATAGAATAAAATATTTACAAAAATGTGAGGGGTGTACTCACTATTGTGAGATACTGTATATATGTATAGCAGTAGGGCAGAGATTGTTGTCAGTAGATTATTTTTATTTTTTTTATTATTTTTTTTCACCATGTTATTTTTTTTTTTATCTTTTTACAATTTTTAAGGATTCCCATTGAGGGGCATTGGTGAAATATCAGGGGTCTAAACAGACCCTTGATGTCTTAGTTTTGAGACAGAGAAAGGGACTGAGGACAGAGATTCCCCAGTCCCTTTCTCTGCAGCCAAGCAGCAGGAGGAATCTGCGCAGCACAGAGTGATTATGGTGTGCCCGAGCACACCTGGCGCACCCTGTGTGCATGCCTATGGCATTGGACACTTCTGGGAGTTTGGATACTTGTGTCCCCTGGGGTAAATTGTCTAACCTACATCACCACAGGACACAGCAGTAACATAAGGACACAGACATCCAACACTCTTAGAAGTTTTTGGAGGTTCTTCCAGGCTGCAGAGCTTAACCGGTTCCCAACTGGCTACCGCATATTTACTGCGGCAGTGTGGCACTGTCTCGTGAATCACCGTGTATAAGCGGTGATTCGCGCGTGCATAGTTAGCAGGCGGGAGCACGCTGGTGCGCTCCCGTGCCCGCTGCACTCTGCAGGGTTGTGCTCGCGGCTTGGGCGGACATCGGGTCCGCCCAACCCGCGAGCACACTAGGGTGGTCTAGGTGGTCTAGGGTGCTGATCCTAGGGGGGACTGTGCTGATAAACAATCAACACATTACCCCCCCCGTCAGGAGAGCAGCCGATCGGCTCTACTCTACTCGCGTCTGTAGATGCGAATAATGAACAGCCGATAAACGTCTTTTCCTGTTTACACCGTGACCATCCGTGATCACATGGTAAAGAGCTTCCGACAGAAGCTCTTTACCGAGATCAGTAATGCGGTGGGTCACACTGACACACCGCACCACCGATCGCAGCGATGCTCGCCCCCACGGGTGCGCGCCAGCATGTTATCCTGCTAGACATCATATGACACCCAGTCAGGATAACTAAACCACTTCCCGGCTTTCATTCTGCATACGGCGGTAGGGAAGTGGTTAATGGCTTTTGGGAATACGCAATATATTTTTTTTACTTCTGCTGAGATTTAGTGCAGTAGATTAAATCCGATAGATTGCCCAGAGCAGAGAAAATACCTATTCAGGAAACATTAAGCAACATGTATATCAATGACATCTATATCTAGCTTATTTAGAGCTGTATTATAGAGCAGAATGGGATAACAATCATATACAGTGGAACCTTGGTTCACGAGTAACGCGGTTAATGAGCATTTTGAAAGACGAACATTTAAAAAAAAAAATCCTGACTCGGTTTGCGAGTGCTGTCTCGTAAAACAAGCAGAATTAAGCCTCTGTGCGTGCAACACCGCATGTGGCCAGAGGTGCAGGGGTACGGGTGAGCCTCTGAGACCCTTGGAAGCATTCGGAAATACTCGAAAATACCGAAAGTGTAAAGTGTTCCAGAGCATTTCCGAATGTTTCCGAGCCTCACCAGCGCCACCACTCTTCTGGCCACATATCGTATTGCATATACCAGCACCCCCTGACCGCTGGTCACATATAGTACTGCATTGACAAGCAGTGACTGTGGAACGAATTAACTGAGTTTCCATTGTCTCCTTTGGGGAAACTTGCTTTGATATACGAGTGATTTGGATTACACGCATTCTCCTGGAACGGATAATGGATTATGAATCCAAGGTTCCAGTGTACTATAAATGGCAAAGTGCTTCCAACAAAGTGTAGAGGAGAATAGCAGCCACTCAGGAGTTTGTCTGCTCATTGTTTAGACAGCAGCCACTAAAAAGTAACATCTGGTTGATTTTGATGGGTTAGTGCACATTACTTATCACCAATTCAGACTGTACTTCCTTGTTAAATTGTACCTTTTCATTACAAATGGCAATACAAAGTGGCAGACAGACAGCCCCTATACCCAGTCTTCTCCAATATACCATTAAAGACTTCTAATGAGAAGTTAAAACTTGGCCAACCCCATGCCTCTCTGTTGGTGTGAATGTCAACCTCAAAGAGCAATGGAGAGGCTCAGGAAGTGGGAGAGAGTGGGGCCATGAACAGACCTTTGGGTCAGGTTTAGGGGCATATGGGTTGGCAGCAGGTAAACACTATGTAAACACTTTTCTGCGATGAAAATGTGCGCCCTGTGCTCTCTCAGCACAGACACCAGCAGGGATCTGAAAGCTCCCGATGCAGCTCCCGATGCATACTAGTGAAATCATGGGCCCCATACAGCCTACCTGACAGGGCCCCCTTCCCCTGGCCGAAAGTGATTGAGGACATAGATTTATCAGTCCTTTTCTCTACAGCCCCAGCTGCACAGATGAATGAATAGGAGTGCTCTGAGGCTTCCTGCTCATTCACAAACTGAAGCATAGGAAACACAGTTACAGAAGTGATTGGTACCAATCGCTCACTGTGCTCATTCAGGAAAGGAAGAGGCCAGAAAATTACATATTTACTGGCCTCTCCCCCCCCTCTCCATTCTGAAACATCCAAACCCAAACAGCAGATGGAAGGGGCGCACGTGCTAGAACCAATTCCACTGCAGTGCAGCCAGAGGGAGGGATAGGAGGAGAAGCTGGCAACACTTCAGGGGGAGGCAGAGGAGGATCGGTGACTGCAATAAGACAGTACAGCTGGCCTTCCTGCTCAGCAGGTGCCTGAGCCCCCTTTTGAACTAATGGGGCCCAGGCCCATTACTGGAGGGCTGGCTGTACTGCCTTATCAGAGGCCCTGGCTGTAACAGCCAATCACAGTGGTCACATGACCCAAATGCCCACCTCCCGAAGCTCTTAAAGGGCTGGGAGGTGGAGGCGGGAAGGGGTTAATAATCAAAATACAAGTTGAATTATTGCATGTGTCAAAAGACTCTCACATGAGGTTAACACAGTTGAAGATTGTAGATTGGATGTGCAGCTACATAAATAACAGGAAAATAGGGAGAAGAAATCAGTTAAAGGAAAGATAGTTGGTGTATAGGAGTGAGAGTTAGGCCTCATATACACGGGCGTTATGCAAAAACAAGCTGTAACGTCGGTACCGACGCCAGGAAAAAATCATCGTTAAAAACGCGATTTCATCTGCGTTTTGCATTGGCGTTAATGCGCCTTATTGAGCGTCATCGCTAAGTTGCGTTTTGTTTTAAAAGACATCCCTCTGCTATTTTTTGACATTTTAAAACATAAAACGCCAGCGCTAAAATGCCGGTCAACGTTGCTATGGCGCTAATGCGCGTTATTGAGCGTTTTGCCAGCTCAGCGTCAAAAACGCCATAATGCTGCAGCTTTGGAACACGCAGGTCCTGCGTTAGCTCCACAGCTTAAGCTTACAGCTCAATAACATCAACGTGTATATGAGGCCATTGAGTAGCATGGTGTGGCATTCTTAAGCTGTAAAAACAGGTCAAAAACGCGGCGCTAATAACGCCCGTGTGTATGAGGCCTAAGAAAGAGAGAAGGCGTGGTGCAGAAAATTCCCAACCAAGACAACAAGCTTATCTTTTACAAGGCCATCAGGCTCCTTGAAGGAAGAGCAGGGCGACAATATGTGGGTCCCATATCATGTGTATGCGTGAGGACACCGGTCAGTTTTTCTTTGATAGAAGAAGGTGTCAATTTGGTTTTCCACTTTAGAGGCTTTCCAGGCTCTAGCTATTGTCCATTTGGAAGCTAACAGAATGAAGTGGACTCATTTGAATTGGGTTTTGGAGGTTTGAAATGTAAGAGAGAAAACTAACGATCTTTAGAATACTTGACACTGAACAGTTTATAAAAAAGTGTGAATATTTTGTTCTAGAAGTGGATGCAAACCCCATACATGAACTATGAACAAAGCATATCCCTTGTCTCAATTAAGATTGATTGATTTAACAAAGGCAAAAAGACTGTGCACTTTGCAGAGTGTAGTTGCACTGTGCAAGGTGCAGTTGCTCCAGAGCTTAGGAAATGTGCAGAAGCTCTGCTGACTTCCATCATCCAATCATGTGCAAGCAAAAATGCTGTATTTTTCCTGCATGTTATTGGATATTCTTTGCAAAATGAAGCTTTACCTCATTTACTAAGCTCAGGAGCAATTGCACTTGCAGAATGCAACTACACTTCGAAAAGTACACAGTCTATTTGTCTTTAGTAAATCAACCCCTAAGTGTCATTTGTCATTCCTCTGCTATCAGCATGAGTCACTTCTGTCAAGTTCTCCTGACACCGAGAGAAAAAAGGTGACAGGGGAGGGACCTCCAGCAGATTGTCAGTCTGTTCCTGTGTGCTGTGTGGAGGGGAGGGGGGTCTCTTGCCTCCAATCAGTACTCAGAGCTCTCCTCACTGATCTCTGCAGAGTGTAACTTCATCTCTGCCCCCTTTTTAAAGACATCTCAGATAAACTATAAATTCTACAGTTTAGCTGCAGAGAAGACTGCAGATAAACAGGTACAACTTATGCAGGAGGATTTGTTTCATCTCTGTGTATCCCCTGAGGCCAGTTGCTTCACTGGATATATGTAAGGGTTTACAACCACTTCAACATTGGCAGCCTCTGAAAAAAAAAGCCTCAATGTCCAGGGAACATACACTATATTGTCAAATGTATTGGGACGCCTGCCTTTACATGCACATGAACTTCAATGACACCTTGGTCTCAATATTCAGTTGGCCCACCCTTTGCAGCTATAACAGCTTCAACTCTTCCGGGGAGGATGTCCACAAGGTTTAAGAGTGTCTATGGGAATGTTTGACCATTCTTCCAGAAGCGCATTTGTGAGATCAGGCACTGATGTTGGACGAGAAGGCCTGGCATGCAGCCTCCGTTTTAATTGATCCCAAAGGTGTTCTATCAGGTTGAGATCAGGACTCTGTGCAGGCCAGTCAAGCAAGGCCCATAAAGACATGGATGAGTGAGTTTGGGGTGGAGGAACTTGATTGGCCTGCACAGAGTCCTGACCTCAACCTGATAGAACACCTTTGGGATGAATACGTGCGGAGACTGCGATCCAGACCTTCTTGTCCAACATCAGTGCCTGACCTTAAAAATGCACTTCTCCTGAACTCCTAAACCTTGTGGACAGCCTTCCCAGAAGAGTTGAAGCTGTTATAGCTGCAAAGGGTGGGCCAACTCAATGTTGAACCCTACAGACTAAGACTGGGATGTCATTAAAGTTCATGTGCGTGTAAAGGCAGGCGTCCCAATACTTTTGATATATATACAGGGAGTGCAGAATTATTAGGCAAGTTGTATTTTTGAGGAATAATTTTATTATTGAACAACACCCATGCTCTCAATGATTCCAAAAACTCATTAATATCAAAGCTGAATATTTTTGGAAGTAGTTTTTAGTTTGTTTTTAGTTGTAGCTATTTTAGGAGGATATCTGTGTGTGCAGGTGACTATTACTGTGCATAATTATTAGGCAACTTAACAAAAAACAAATATATACCCATTTCAATTATTTATTTTCAGCAGTGAAACCAATATAACATCTCAAAATTCACAAATATACATTTCTGACATTCAAAAACAAAACAAAAACAAATCAGTGACCAATATAGCCACCTTTCTTTGCAAGGACACTCAAAAGCCTGCCATCCATGGATTCTGTCAGTGTTTTGATCTGTTCACCATCAACATTGCGTGCAGCAGCAACCACAGCCTCCCAGACACTGTTCAGAGAGGTGTACTGTTTTCCCTCCTTGTAAATCTC
>BLSH010145705.1:1188572-1203294 GCA_018402905.1 Glandirana rugosa | reverse complement strand
CTCACACATTCTTTACTAGTTTTTTCTCTCTAAATAAATTTCTTAACTTATTCATATCAAGGGTTTCCATATCGAGGGTTGACAAGGACTAAAGCTCCCTGACGGGGACTAAACTTTGTTACAGGGAGACATGGAGTAACGAGAAGTAAACAGGGAGTAAAACCATACTACATATATGTCACGGAACGCTTTCATAAGCCGGGGGAACTTGAAACGCTGGAAAACGGTGTAAAGTCCGAAGTTTGTATTTCTATATTTTGACATTAAAAAACATTTCTTAGTTGTTGTTCACTCTGTGTTAGTACTTCACCTTGCTTTAAGTATTAACTTAAGGGGGCTGAATAATTTTGCACGCCCAATTTTTCAGTTATTTATTTGTTAAAAAAGTTTGAAATATCCAATAAATTTCGTTCCACTTCATGATTGTGTCTCACTTGTTGTTGATTCTTTACAAAAAATTACAGTTTTATATCTTTATGTTTGAAGCCTGAAATGTGGCAAAAGGTCGCAAAGTTCAAGGGGGCCGAATACTTTCGCAAGGCACTGTATATACATCATACCAAAATGAGGGACAAATGAAGAGCAATGAGGTACAGAGGGACATTGTTTCAAATCAGGGGCAGTCCCTCGAAATCAGGAACAGTTGGGAGCTATACCTTTGGGAACTATACTTATTCAATTCTTTAAATAAATCTCTCTTTTTTGATCATTTCTTACACACTCCTAGGCAGAGAAGATACAGGAAGAATAATATATTTTTTCTGCCATATTTATATACGTTTTGTATATTTCTTTCTTTTTCAGCTGTGAGAACAGAACATTGTAGCTGACTATCATAGTTTTATCTGAAAAGGCGGAAGACTGTTGGTTTTGGCAATTTTTCAAGCATGTGCGGTCTTAGCAGCTCACATCTTTGTTTTTCACATTTTAGCAAAACCTTAGTGGTTGTGATGAGCCACCCAAATTAAAAAATGTTCACCTCCACTATATAGGAAAGGTGCAAAAACCATCCTAAAACCAACATGGGTGCCAACAGTTAATACCTTTTAAGAAAATAAAATATACAGTATATACTGTTACTATGTGATATTTTAACCACTTGCTTACTGGGCACTTATACCCCCTTCCTGCCTAGGCCAATTTTCAGCTTTCAGAGCTCTCACATTTTGAGTGACATGCTACACTGTTCCCATATGAATTTATCATTTTTTCCACACAGATAGAGCTTTCTTTTGGTAGTATTTGATCACCACTGGGTTTTTATTTTTTGCTAAACAAACAAAAAAGACCAACAATTTTGAAAAATAAAAGCAGTTTTCTTAATTTTGTTATAAAATTTTGCAAACAGGTAATTTTTCTTCTTCATTGATGTACGCTGATGAGGCTGAACTGATGGTTACTGATAGGCTGCACTGATGGGCACTGATAGGTGGAACTGATGGGCACTGAGAAGTGGCAATGATAGGTGGCAATGATGGGCACTAATAGGTGGAACTGATGGGCACTGGTAATTGCCACTGATAGGCAGCACTGATAGGTGGCACTGATGACGAGGCACTGATTGGCAGCACTGATAAGTGGCACTGATGGGCACTGATAGGTGGCACTGAAGGGCACTGAGAGGTGGCACTGATAGGTGGCACTGATGGGCACTAATAGGTGGCACTGGTAGGTGGCACTGATAGGCAGCACTGATAGGTGGCACTGAAGGGCACTGAGAGGTGGAACTGATAGGTGGCACTGATAGGTGGGACTGATGATGAGGCACTGATAGGCACTGGTAGGTAGAACTGACCAATCATGGCTGGTCATAGTGTAAACAGGAAGAGCTGCAGAAGCGAGTAGAGGAGAGCCGATCGGCGGCTCTCCTGACAGGGGGGATCTTCACTGATTGTTTATCAGTGCAGTCCCCTTAGGATCACCACCCAGGACCACAAGGGAGCCCGCCCAGGGACCAACAGAGAGAACCCACCCAGGACCACCAGGTAGCCCACCCTGACCACCAGGGAGCTCATCCTAGACCACCAGGTAAGGGGCACAATGCCCAACATGGATGGCACTCAGTGTCCATTTCAGATGCCACCCAGGACCACCAGGGAATGCCCACCTTACATTGCAATCTGATATTGCTGCCTATCAGTGCCCACAAGGGCCCACCAGTGCCACCTATCAGTGCCCATCAGTGCCGCCTATGAGTGCCCATCAGTGCCACTTTTCAGTGCCACCTATCAATGCCCACCAGAGCTGCTTATCAGTGCTGCATATACAGCTGTGCTCATAAGTTTACATACCCTGTCATAATTTATGATTTCTTGGCCATTTTTCAGAGAATATGAATGATAACACAAAAACCTCTCACTCATGGTTAGTGTTTGGCTGAATCCATTTATTATCAATCAACTGTGTTTACTCTTTTTAAATCATAATGACAACAGAAACTACCCAAATGACCCTGATCAAAAGTTTGCACACCCTGGTGATTTTGGCCTGATAACATGCACACAAGTAGACACACATGGGTTTGAATGGCTATTAAAGGTAACTGTCCTCACCTGTGATCTGTTTGCTTGTAATTAGTGTGTGTGTATAAAAGGTCAATGAGTTTCTGGACTCCTGACAGACCTTTGCATCTTTTATCCAGTGCTGCACTGACATTTCTGGCTTCTGAGTCATGGGGAAGGCAAAGAATTGTCAAAAGATCTGCAGGAAAAGGTAGTTGAACTGTATAAAACAGGAAAGGGATATAAAAAGATATCCAAGGAATTGAGAATGCCAATCAGCAGTGTTACCAAAAAGTGAAAAATTAGGAGTTCTGTTGAAACCAAACCACGGTCAGGTAGACCAACTAAAATTTCAGCCACAACTGCCAGGAAAATTGTTCGGGATGCAAAGAAAAACCCACAAATCACTTCAGGACTCTCTGAAAACTTGTGGTGTGGCTGTTTCAAGATGCACAATAAGGAGGCACTTGAAGAAAGATGGGCTGCAAGGTCGAGTCGCCAAAAAAAAGCCATAACTACGCAAATGCCACAAGGTATCCCGCTTACAATACGCCAAACAGCACAGAGACAAGCCTCAAACCTTCTGGCACAAAGTTATTTGGAGTGATGAGACCAAAATTGAGCTTTTTGGTCACAACCATAAACCCTACATTTGGAGAGGAGTCAACAAGACCTGTGAAGCACGGAGATGAATCACATATGTTTTGGGAATGTGTGAGCTACAAAGGCACAGGAAATTTTGGTCAAAATTGATGGCAAGATGAATGCAGTATAAAAATACTGGAGGAACATTTGCATTCATCAGCCAGGAAGCTGTGCATGGGATGTACTTGGACATTCCAACATGACAATGATCCAAAACACAAGGCCAAGTCAACCTGTCATTAGCTACAGCAGAATAAAGTGAAGGTTCTGGAGTGGCTATCTCCGTCTCCTGACCTCAATATCATTGAACCACTCTTGGGAGATCTCAAATGTGCAGTTCATGCAAGACAGCCCAAGAATATCCAGGAACTGGCGGCTTTTTGCCAAGTGGAATGGGCAGCTTTACCATCTGAGAGGATAAAGAGCCTCATCCACAAATACCACAAAAGACTTCAAGCTGTCATTGATGTTAACCACTTCCTTACTGGGCACTTAAACCCCCCTCCTGCCCGGACCAATTTTCAGTTTTCAGCGCTGTCGCATTTTACATGACAATTGCGCGGTCGTGCGACGTTGTACCCAAATAAAATTTGCGTCCTTTTTTTCCCACAAATAGAGCTTTCTTTTGGTGGTATTTGATCCCCTCTGCGTCATTTCTGATCGCCGCTATAAACAAAAAAAAAGAGCGACAATTTTGCAAAAAAGAACAATATTTTTTACTTTTTGCTAAAATACAAATCCATAAAAAAAAAAAAAAATTATTCATCAGTTTAGACCGATATATATTCTTCTACATATTTTTGGTAAAAAAAAATCGCAATCGGCGTATATTGATTGGTTTGCACAAAAGTTATCGCGTCTACAAACTATGGGAATTGATTTATGGCGTTTTTATTTATTTATTTATTTTTTACTAGTAATGGCAGCGATCTGCGATTTTTATCGGGACTGCGATATTGCAGCAGAAATGTCAGACATTTTTTACACATTTTTGGGACCAATGACATTTATACAGCGATCAGAAATGTAAATGTCCACTGATTACTGTATAAATGTCATTGGCAGTGAAGGGGTTTACCTGCAGGGGGCAGTGAAGGGGTTAACAATGTTACCTGGGTGTGTTCTAACTGTGGGGGGGCGGGGCTGGTCGGGACATAACAGATCTAACTGATCCCAGTGACAGGGATCAGTAGATCTGTCCTGTCCCCTGTCACAGAACGGAGAACCGCCGTGTTTACATGGGCGGTTCCCCGTTCTGCAGCTCTGTAAGGCGATCGTGGGTCTCGAGCTGGGAGCGTGCACAGGGGACGACGTCCATGGACGTCGTCCCGGCATTTCAGATCTGTAGGGGTTAAAGGGGGCAATACACGGTATTAAGAGCTGGGGTATGTAAACTTTTTATTAGGGTCATTTGGGTAGTTTCTGTTGTCAGTATGATTTAAAAAGAGTAAACACAGTTGATTGATAATAAATATCTTCAGCCAAACACTAACCTTGAGTGAAAGAAATGTTTTTGTGTTATCATTCATATGCTCTGAAAAATGGCCAAGAAATCATAAATTCTGCCAGGGTATGTAAACTTATGAGCACAACTGTATGTGCCTTATCATCAGTGCCCATCAGTGCCACCTCATCAGGCTTATTTACAAAGTTTTATGACAGAAACAAAGAAACTTTTTTTTTCCAAAATTTATTTCCTTTTTATTTGTAGGGCAAAAAATAAAACCCCCAGAGGTGATCAAATTCCACCAAAAGAAAGCTCTATTTGTGAGAAAAGAAGGAAAAAAATTGTTTGGGTACAGCATTGCATGACTGTGCAATTGTCATTCAAAATGTGACAGTGCTGAAAGCTGAAAATTGGTCTGGGCAGGAAGGGGGGTAAGTGGCTGGTATTGAAGTGGTTAAAATCCCTGCAATACACATAGGTCACCAAGAAGGGAATATTATTTTCGCAACAAAAATGGAGTTATCATATCATTGGTGTTGCAGTGCTCCAAGATAATATTCTTTTATTAATTGTATTTAATTGTTTAGGCTTTTGTATAGAAGAGTTGCATTGTTTATTATTTACTATGTATAAAGATATGTTCGCTTTTATTTAACAATTATACCATCTTTCTTAAAGCCAAACTCCCATCACCTATGTAAAAAAATAAATAAATGCACTTATATATTTATTAAAGATCATTACTTTAATGCAGTAAACGCAATAACATAAGGAACCTTAATTTGACTTGATATCACTTTTTTGATCATTTTATGCCAGTACACAGACCCAGTGAAGGATGGCTAATACTATAAGCCTGTCAGCATCTGCTGCAGTGCATATGTGAAGAAAGTAAACATGAGGAAAGAACAGAGTGATAACTCATCAAAGCAGTGGCAGCTGCTCATTAGGGGCACAGAGGAGCCACCCCCCTAATCCACGCATCCTGCCCCTAATCGACAGGCAGGGCGGCGGACGCATGGATTGGAATTTGTTTTTTTTAAGCACGTGATTAGAGCCGGAGGCTCTGATTGGCTTAAAAAAAGGGTGGGCATAGAGAACTGCGTTCTGAGCCCACCCTGTTGTGTGACATTAGCAAATTAATATTTGCTAATGTCTTCCTGTTTCACCTCCTGGTCATTCAGGAAGCAGGTCCTGAGACCCCATTGCCCAGGAGTCCTAAGACCCCATTGGCAGGGAGTCCAAAGACCCAATTGGCTGGAAGGAGAACCGATGGCCAGGACAAGGAGGAGACGGAGGGGGGAAGCTGCCTGTTGCACCCGTGACCTGCATGGGGTAAGTGCAGGGCTGACGGGGGGCCTGGTGGGCCAGAGGGCGAGCGAGGGGGGGGCGGGTTCAGGTCTGTCTGCCACCCCCCATGACCGATGGAGCACCAGCCGCCACTGATCGAACAGCAAGTTTAGGGTGTGCCATTGACCAAGCTGCATTTCTGCTGTAGTGAAATTCAAGGACCTGGGCAGCAGCTAACAGAGCAAGAAGGAATGCAGCGGTTGCTTAGACCCCAGGAAACTTTACTCCGGAAGAGAAGTAAATATATGTGGTGTGGGAATCAGAGCCTTTATTTAATGGCAGCCTCAGGGAGACCAGCACACCTAAAGTTAATTTTGACCTTAGTTCCACTTTAAAAGGTCAGAGCCAATACAAAAAAAAAAGCATCATTATAACATGTGTATGACAGCCCACCCATCTGCATTCTAAACCCTTTGAATGTAAGAAAAATTAAAATTGTTACAGGTCCATATTTTTATATTCTACACCAGGGTTTCTCAACCAGGGTTTCATGGAACCCTAGGGTTCCTCCAGAAGTTGCTAGGGGGTCCTTGAGCAATGAGCAATTCCTACCTCTCAGATTATTTCCCACTGACACATGGCATTTTTGAACTTTCTGTAAGGAGATAATTCTTCCCAATGTCCACAAGTGTAAGGAGCATTCTTCTCACTGACTATCACACTAAGGGTTCCCTGAGACCAATAAGTTATATCAAGATTTCCTCTTTGTTTAAAAGGTTGGAAGAGGCTGTTCTTTTACACTGTTGGCTAAGAAAGATGTAAAACTAAACATATAACATCAGTTACTTCCAGTTAATCACCACGGTTACTAATTCTGTTACTACAATTTAGGTAAGCCAAGTGGTAATAATGAAACTTACAAAAAGAGAACCATAAATTCAGTCAAAGATAAGACCTACATGTTGACTGTTAACTGTATTAACCTCATAGTGGAACTGTGTTCTCACGTATAGGTTGGCTTTTTAACACATTTGACATTATTAAGATGGAGTGATAGAGGATCAAAGATAAACATAGATTTTTTATACATCGCTTTTACGAACAAGGGAATAAATGTGGTCATCTATTGGCTAGAAAATTAAAGAAACAACAAGAAACACGTCATGTACATAAACTGTCTTTATATAACAAACAGATAGTAGATACACGGCGAATAGCAGAGGAGTTTCGAAAGTATTATGCCGCTCTATATAAAATCTGCATCCCACCAGTTACGACGAACCAAGTACAGTTAGAAGGGATTTGATCCTATCTCAAGAACTCTAAACTGCCAATGAGATGGGTTAGGGGAATACTGCGCTACCTAGTGGTGTGTATGGAAGCAGCTGACACGACAACAGACAAGGTTGTAAAAAATGGGGAACAGAGAGTGCAGCGCTAGGTCAGAAGTATTCTTAAGATAAACCAAACATGAGTATACAATTAAATATACACCAATAGCAAGTGCTCGCTTTCAATGACCATACATTAGTGTTCTTTAGAATGCTTGCTTTCAATGACCATATAGTAATGTCCTTTTAAAGTTCATGTGTAAATATATACGGTAACTGCGGTAGATACACAGGAAAGTAAAGTTGATGCAGTGTACTGTTCCAGATTGAACTTGGGTAACCAGTGACAAGTGACTTGATAATCAGGTGCTAGAGGTGGTGATGATCCAAAAAAGGTGAGTGAATGTACTTACCAGAAGCTGGTAAAGTACCAGCAAAGATGATGCCAAATCGGATGATCCAGGGGCGATAAAGTGACGTCACGGTGCTCAGTGCTCAAGTGAGTGCTCAAAAATTTGTGACCATCTCATAGTATGTGTGTGTGCTTACCAGAAATCAGTGGTATGAAAGCGGGAAGTACAATGGTTTCCTATGGATGACTCCCTTCTTGGTCTGCGATGGTACCGGGGTTCCTCCAGAGGGTTCCTATGCCTCTTCAGTATGCGGTGAAATCGCTCCCATGCGGTTTGGTTAAAATGAGAACAAGGAAAAACTCCATAGCGTAATTCAATTTCTCACAGAAATTTATTAAATACAGATTAAGAACACTTACATTTAATAAATAAAGATGAGCTCATCAGTAAAAAATGCGAGCAGCAGTGTGTCAGGGGACAGGACCCAACGCGTTTCGTTTGCTAAAAACGTCTTCAGCCAATGTTGACACCTGAGATTCTGGAGGAGATGGAGGGTACAATTACCAGTGAGGAATTAAGTAGGGTAATCTTTGCCCTACCAGGGGGTAAGAGCCCGGGACCAGACGGATTTTGAAATAGGTGTTACAAGAAATTTAAAACTATTTTAATTCCACCATTAGGTAGTTATTTGAACTCAATAACTAGGTCAAGCCTACTACCTCCTGAAGCCCTATTGGCCTACGTGACGGTCATCCCAAAAGAGGGGAAGGACCCTCAACATTGTGCCAACTATAGACTCATCTCCCTCATAAACGCAGATACTAAACTTCTAGCTAAAATATTAGCCCTTAGATTGCAAGACCATATCGTTAAACTAATCCATTTGGATCAGACCGGGAAGCTAGAGATAATACAATTCGGGCCCTACATGCACTCCACTGGGCTCAAAATGGACCTGATCAGAGCCCTCGGGTAGTAATATCGATGGACACCGAAAAGGCATTCGATAGGGTGAATTGGGTCTTTATGATGGAAGTTTTGAGGGGGATGGGACTAGACGAAGGGATGATGGGATGGGTGTCAGCTTTGTATACTAACCCCGAAGCGAGGGTAAAAGTGATTGGTACAATGTCAGAACACTTTATTATATATAATGGGACCAGGCAGGGATGTCCCCATCCCTATTACTATTTGCATTGGTATTGGAGCCGCTTCTTTGAAGGATCCGGGGTAATGGGGACATCTCTGGGATTCAGATTGGTTCAACAGAACATAAAATCTCAGCATATGCTGATGACTTATTACTTTATCTTTCTAAACCACAAGAATCAATACCTGCCCTCATGTCCGAAATTAATGAGTTTGGTAATTTATCAAATTTTAAGATTAATCTGGAGAAGTCAGTGCTTATGCCAATCCACGTGCCTATGAAGATGGAGAGGCCCTTGCGGCACTCCTTCCCCTTCATATGGCACAAGGGATATTTAAAATATCTAGGGACCTATGTTACTGCAGATAAAAGGCTGTTATATGACCTCAATTAATGACCTTTGGCGCCATTAAAGGGATACCCATGGTTCCCCCGGGGAGAAGAATCCAGATTTATAGGACAATGGGGTGCAGATGGGAATAGTATGTGTACAACATTTGCCCCGCGAGGCATAATATCCCCCCTTTTGGAATTGATGATAACTTTGGGAAATATACCGATAGCTACCTGGAGATACGGACAGAGAGCAGACTTTTGTGGGAAAATAAGACCTAAAAAAATTAAGAATAATTAAGTTCCCTTACAACGTTTGAGTCTTTGTGTTTACGCATTCAGGATCCTAGACATTTACTAGCACAGATGTATAAATTGATACTTAGTGGACAATATACTTCAGTACCCTATTTCATTAGGAAGTGGGAAAGGGAACTGGGGTGCAGTGTCACCAGCGCCCAAATTAGAAGAATGGTTAAACTTACACACGCTACTTCAATAAGTTCCCAAATGCAGGAGATGTCGTATAAATTTATAGCTAGATGGTACCGAACCCCTGTACGTTTGGCACAAATATACCCTAGGAGAGACACTTTGTGTTGGAGGGGTTGTGGCCAACGTGGCACATATATACATATATGGTGGGATTGCCCCAAGATTAATATATTTTGGGAGGCAATAGCACCATGGATAAAACAAATGACCGATAGACCCATAGAAGAATGCCGCTACATTTTCTGTTCCATGGGATGCCCGGTTCGGATAAATTCTATAGGAAGAGTGTCACGCCATATTTATTAAATGCAGCCAAAACCCTGATAACAAGATTTTGGAATCAGGAAAGAGGCCCAAACCTTGATGGACTGGAAAAAAGAGGTTGATTTAATGATGGAAGCAGAGATGGATTTATACAATCAGGGACCAATATGAAAAGTTTAAATTCATTTGGGCAGGTTGGATAAATAACACTACGGAGATTATAGAGGACCAGACCTAATAATCTAATACCCTTAGACCTAATTCCTAGAATCAACAATAAGGAATCCCTTCTCCCCCAGTGTGTAGTTTCTCCCTCAGGATAGAACTCTTTTTTCCCCCCTTTGGTTTTTTTGTTTTTTTGTTTTTTAGGATAGGCTATATCTGGGTATATCTGGGTGTGCGAAGACTTAAGGAAGGAGGGAGGAGTGTTTTTTTTTTTTCTGCACGATTATAAAATATTTAAAACACAAGCACTATTAACCTTCCTAGCGGTATTCCCGAGTGTGGCTCGGAGTGGAATTTCAGTACCAAGAGCGGTAACCCCAAGCCACACTCGGGCTTGCATCGCTGGATCCAGGCAGCGCTACTCACCTTGTCCCCTGGATCCAGCGATGTCCCCCGCCGTGTCTGCGGGCTGTGTCCGCGGCTCCGATGCCTCTGTGTGCCGGGCTCCGTTCCCTGCGAGCGTCGCGTCGCACGGGGACGGAGACCGGCGGGAAATTCAAAAAGTGAAACACACACTATACATACAGTACACTGTAATCTTATAGATTACATTACTGTATGAAATCATTACACATCCCCTTTGTCCCTAGTGGTTTGCCCAGAGCCCTGCATGCACTTTTATATAATAAATGTCATTCTTTCTGCCTGGAAACATGACAATGTCCATGGCAACCAAAAAGCGTCCCTTTACGTCAAAAGTGGTTTTTGATCAGCTAGAAAACACCGATAGTAAATAAGAATCATTTGCAGAATTGAGTGATACTGATTTTTGGGGAAATTTATCATCAGAAACTGAAAGTGACGACAGCGACAATTCTGCAACTGAGCAAATTTCTGCGTTTTTGGTTTGATTACATTATTGAATAAATTTTATTACTATTATATTATTATTTTTGATAATTATTTTTAGTTATTTATTATATTATAATTTATGATTTCATTTTTCAAACTTTTTCATACCCGGGATGTCTACTAGACTGTTGTTTGGACAGATTTAAGTGAGTTATTCCTAAGAATTGCAGGCCTACAATATAAAACCCCAAATTTCCATGCAAAATAATTGTACCGCTTTTGGAACAAAATTCCTGACATAATCATACCGCCAGGGAGGTTAAGTAGAATTTTTAGTGATCTACTGACAGTTGAATTGACACAAAATATTTTTCCATTTTTTTTTTCTTCACAAATGTAGAATATTTAGAACACAAGTACTATCAAGTAGTGCCTTTTTTTGACACTTGAATGAACACAATTTTTTTTTCTCACTTGAATTGACACAAATACTGGTGGTGGTAGGTTGTTAAAGTATGACTAAAACGGGGTGAAATCATATGATTGGAGTGGAATGTAAATGGTTTCTTAAATTTTTTGGAATATTTTTATACAGGTGTAAGTGAATTGAGTTGTAAATTCCCTTAAATGGTAAGGGTGATAATATTATAAGTTGTTTGGTGATAAAGAGGAATTATTAGATGAGTGAAGGAGGGGGGTTTTCTCTTTTCTTTTTTTTTTCTCCTTATCTTCTCCTCCTCTCCTTCTACTCCTTTTATCTCCCACCACTCCTTTTTTTTTTTTCTATTTCCCCTTTGTAGGTGTGTGAGTTGGGTTTAGTTTTTGCCTGTGTTGATATGGATATGATGTAACTTTATGATAGCAAATTTTATGTGATGATAATATAGGAGTAAAAAGAAGGAAAAAGCGAAATGTTAAATGCAATGTTACCTTCCTGTGTGAGGGAAGGAATGTTATTAAAACTTTTTTCAATAAAGATATTAAAAAAAAAAAAAAGCTGGTGTGATAAACTTTCCATATAATATCACCATCAGCCATCTAAAGCCTCTTGCACACGGTTCGACGATGGTACGACCGAACAGCTCAAATAGTATGTTGGATGTTGTATCTCGCGTACTGACATGCACAAAACGATCGTACGACTAAGCCGAATGTAGTGACGTGTTATGAACGTATAAAGAGAAAGTTCAGGTGCCTGTAATTAGCATCCGGCTGTTCCTGACTTCTGAGCATGCGTGTTTTGCACAATACAACTTGTTGGACCAACTTCTCTGTACACACGGTACAACGGTCATACGACCACTTGTCGTACTACCAAAGTTTTCTAGTCTGCTCTTACAACTTCTGTTGTACAAACGTCGTACGTAGGCTGTTCTAATCGCGCGTACTAACGGTCGATTTAGCATACAACGGTCGTTTGTACGACCTGTTGTATACGATCGTCGAACCGTGTGTACGAGGCATAATGATCCCTTTAGGATAGAGTGAGAGCAGATAAGATCTTCTGTAATGTTGGTATCGTAGATCGTGCCCCTGTTGGACTAGGTGTATAAGGAACAAAGCATAGGCGTACGCAGCCTATTGCATTAGGGTGTGCACCCCAAAGCTCAAACGCACATACCATTTTAAAATGTATTAAAGAGGAAGTAAACTTCCTCTGCTGACATTTACCTATAGGTAAGCCTATAATAAGGCTTACCTATAGGTAGTGCAAATATCTCCTAAACATGCGCCGTTTAGGAGATATTTACATTACATGTAGCCAGTGACATCACTGGCGCATGCCCTGAAGGAACGGCCACTGGCTTCCGTGCGCATGCATGGGAGTAATGTCATCATGGCGCCGGCTAATCACAGCGCCAGAGCCCGCGAACCCGGAAGACACTTCAGGGAAAATGTCAGCCGTCTCAGCGGTGTGCGGGCGCTACTGGAACAGCTTCATTCTAATGTAAAATGTATTTTATAATGAGCTAGCATGCGATGCATACTGACTCATTATGCCTTTGTCTTACAGGGTTTTTTTTTTTTTTACTTTTTTTTTCAGAGTTTACAATCTTTTTGAAAGGCACACTGCATTAGTCTGACACCACCTTTACCTCTATATATTGATTTTACCTATCAAACGGATATAATGTTATGGCTGATGGGTGTACGATGCAAACACTGTCCGCAGCCATACAGCTATAGCGCCTGTGTTTAAAAGGTGCAATAGCTGTATGGATGCAGAAAGAGTTTGTTAGGAATAGTAACAGTATAGCATACCAGCCCTCTGCCATGTGATGGGATTACACCACATCTGAGCACAGCCACTATCAGTACAACTCTGCCCTACTGAGAGCATATCACTCATCCACCAGCTGGGGCTGCCAGTGACTGTGGGCATTGGTGGAAGGGACTATAATTTTAGTATCGGCAAAGGTGGACCAGCCGCTGCTGCCTGCTCCCTAAAAATGAAGAAATGCTTGCGGATGCCAGTACTGTCACTTGGGGTCAGGCCCCAGGAAAATGTGGTTGACTTATTTTTTATTTACTCCATGTGGGCAGTGTGTGTAAGAGCACAGTGGGCCTCCTCTCCCTTGGGGCCCTTGTGCCCTGCACACATGGATGATACGCCATTGGTGCATGCATATTTGCCAACATTTTATAAAAATTTCCAGGGACACCTTTCTTTGCTGTATTACCAGCCAGTGACTGAAGGTGGAGAATGAACTTTAATTAGGGATGGGCATTCATTTAAATTGGCGTGGTTTTAAGACATGCATATTATAAATCTAATGCCATACTTTAAAGCTGATCTCAAGGAGCTCAGCACACTTTCTAAAATATGCTGGTTTACTATGGGATAAATCCAACGAGGTGTATGCCACCTTGTGGACTTATCCCTTTAATTTACAATGGACAATTTTACTGAATGTCAGGAGTACAGCTATCTATACTTTCTCACTCAGCAGGTGCTCTGCCTGCCCCTCTGCTGGCATTTCACAGAAAGCTTTGTATTTTTTTTTTATGTTTATAATACAAAGTGCTGTGTTATTGGGCAGGAGGAGGAGAGGGGAGGGAAGGGATGGGTAGAGCTACCACAGACATCTCTGCAGCTGCGAGAGCTGAGATCCAAAGGTCCAGCGTGGAGCACCGGAAGTATAGTAGCAGCTGTACTCCTAGCGCTCAATAAAAACATCAATTGTAAATGGAAGAGATAAGTCCACAAAGTGCCATGCACCTTGTTGAACTTAACCCACAGTAAACCAGCACATTTTAGAAAATGACTAAATTCCTGAAGTTCAGTGAAGGGAAATTTCCCCAATGAGACACAAATGGCAGAAAAAAACAACTGACAGGGGTTATAACCCTCCTTTACTCTATCAAATTTTTTTTCACTTGCTTTTTTGTTCTACTTTAAAATGTAAACAAGAGTTGTAGCTATTGAGCTAAAAATACATAAGCTAAAACAACAACAAAACTGCAGACAATAAAGAAATAGGGGAAATGACCACATAACACAAATTAGGGAACAAAGCTGTCCAATGCATTTAGCATACCTGATTGTTACAGTGCTTCTTCAGAACTGCACAGTAGTAATAAGCAGGGGGGTATTGTTAGAATGGTGAAAGACCTAGGGCTCCCATGGATCCCCCTAGTGAAAAATAATGCGGCATGCTTCAACAAATAGTGGGTATGGTCACACTGTGCTCACAGTGAGAGGGGCTTAAGGGCTTATTTACCCCAGATGCAGTAGAATGCATTTTTAAACACTTGCCGACCGCCCGCCATGGCTTGACGGCGGCAAAGTGGTTCATTATCACGAAACGCCGTCACCTAGAACTAGTAATGTGAGCGCACGTGGCCGGAGGTGCGCTCGCGTGCCCACTGTGTTCCGGGGGGGGGGGGGGGGGGGC
>BLSH010145705.1:1173401-1188562 GCA_018402905.1 Glandirana rugosa | reverse complement strand
TACTCTTAAGTAAATACCCCCAAAAAATTTTTATATAAAATGATCATTACCGCAGTTAGACGTGAGAGAACGGAGCTCTGTGTATGTAAACAATAATCTCCGTTCTGACAGAGGGGGAAGGGCTGTGATCACAGGCTTCCTGTATATGGAAGCCATGATCACTCCCTTCCCCTGCCAGCCCAGCCCCCATACAGTTAGAACACACTGAGGGAACACAGTTAAATCTTAAAGCGCGCCCTCCATGTTAACCCCTTCACTGCCAATGCCCTTTACACAGTAATCAGTACATTTTCATAGCACTGATCGCTGTATAAATTCCAATGGTCCCAGAAAAGTGTCAAAACGGTCCGACATGTACGCCGCAATATCCCAGTACCGCTAAAAATTGCAGATTGACGCCATTACTAGTAAAATATATTTTTAAAAAACCCCCATAAATGAATTCTCATCATTCGTAAATGCGGCAACTTTTACGCAAAACCAATATTTTTTTTGGATTTGTATTTTTAGCAAAAAGTAAGAAATATAGTTTTTTTGCAAAATTGACGCTCTTGACGGTGATCAGAAATGACGCAGGGGTGATCAAATACCACCAAAAGAAAGCTCTATTTGTGGGGAAAAAAGGACGCAAATTTAGTTTGGGTACAACGCCGCATGACCGCGCAATTGTGAGTTAAAGCGGCACAGTGCCGAATCGCAAAAAGTGCTCTGGTCCTAAACTGGGAAATCCTTCCGGGGCTGAAGTGGTTAAACGCATACAAACACATATACAGTATCTCACAAAAGTGAGTACACCCCTCACATTTTTGTAAATATTTTGTTATATCTTTTCATGTGACAACACTGAAGAAATGACACTTTGCTACAATGTAAAGTAGTGAGTGTACAGCTTGTATAACAGTGTAAATTTGCTGTCCCCTCAAAATAACTCAACACACAGCCATTAATGTCTAAACCACTGGCAACAAAAGTGAGTACACCCTTAAGTGAAAATGTCCAAATTGGACCCAATTAGCCATTTTTCCTCCCCGATGTCATGTGACTCATTAGTGTTACAAGGTCTCAGGTGTGAATGGGGAGCACTCTCTCATACTGATCACTGGAAGTTCAACATGTCACATAATGGCAAAGAAAATGGCTATAAAGAAAATAGGATGCTGGCAAACTAAATACCTGCCTTCGCAGCGAAGGGTATCCTTTGCTAAACAAAATAGGCCGACAATTTTGAAAAAAAAAGCAATATTTTTTACTTTCTGCTTTAAAACAAATCCAATAAAAAAATTTTAAAAAATCAAATTTCTTCATAAATTTAGGACAATATGTATTCTGCTACATATTTTTGGTAAAAAAAATCCCAATAAGCGTATATTGATTGGTTTGCGCAAAAGTTATAACGTCTACAAACTATGTGATATATTTATTTATTTTTTTATTTTTTACTAGTAATGGCATCAGTGACTTATAGCAGGACTGCAATATTGCGGTGGACAAACCGGACACCTGACTGACACTTTTTGGGGACCAGTGACACTAATACAGTGATCAGTGCTATAAATATGCACCATCACTCTACTAATGACACTGGCTGGGAGGACTTTAACATCAGGGACGATCAAAGGATTAAATGTGTTCCTAGCCAGTGCTTGTGTGGGGGGAGGTGATTTTACTAAGGGAAGGAATGGATCCAAGTCCTTGCTTTACAGGAACACAGGATCCGTGCCTTCCCTTCTGTCAGAATGGCAATCTGCCTTGTTTACATAGGCAGACCTCTGTTCTGCCTGTGTACTGAACATTCGGGTGCCGGTGGACATTGAGTTGGTGGTACCCACTGGGCCGGTAGCAGCACGCGTGCGCGCCCCTGACTTGGAAGTGTCAGATCACATATTAGGTACGTGATCTGACATAGAGTGACCACCCTGCCGCAGTATATCTATGGTGGGTAGTCCGTAAGTGGTTAAAGTCGGACTATGGGTAAAATAGTAAATGATATATGATGCATTTGTTCAATAGCATTAAAGATCAACAAAGCCACCATACCTACTTCCTCTCCATCAGTCAGAAATTCCCCATGGGATGAAGTACATGTATTACTTTGTCCTATGTTGCTAGGTGCTTCGGTCTCCTGCCATCTGTACTTTGCATAAGACAAACAAATGGTGTACGCCACAGGCTCAGTAGACTGTATATGCTGAGGTTATTAGTTACTACTGTGACGCTATGCGAGGCGCCACAATGGACGGGTGATACTTGTCGCCTTGCATGCGATCGTTTTGAGGCGACTAGCGAGAGTCCGACCCGGGTTTTGCCAGCTACCGTGGCAGAGCTGGTTTTGGCCCAGACTTTCTGGTCCACTCAAACCCCTCTCCACCTGCATTTAATGACCAGGAGGAGAGCAGAGGAGAGCTCTATCATGGATCTCAAAGGGAGAAAGCGAGTGAACTCTTTCCTACCCGGACTGACCACTGTACTACAACATGACATAATCACAGAACCAGGGCGCCGTGTAAATGTAAAACCCTACCAAATACCTGAGGCTAGATGAGAGGCGGTGGCGAGAGAAATAAAAACCATGTTGGAGTTAGACATGATAGAGGAGTCCCACAGCGCCTGGTTGAGCCATATAGCACCGGTCCCAAAGCCCGATGGCACTATCTGGTTCTGTAACAAGTTCAGGAAGCTGAATGAAGTATTTAAGTTTGATGCATACTCAATGCCACGGGTTGACAAACTTGTGGATAGGTTGGGAGGTGCCCGGTACACAGCGGAGGTTGGTCAATAGGGGGCGCTTGTGCACCGCCTCCCCGCTGGGAATGACTGGGAATGAGAAGAAAAAAAAGTTTGCCCGACCCCCTAAAGGTGGTGCCGGTATATTGGGTTTTTTTTTTCTTCGGCTCCTTGCTGCAAGTAGTGAGCCTATTGGTCAGTCCTAAAAGTGTTTGTATGTGCACCAAAGAAGCGCACATACATACACTAATTGGCTGCCCTGAGCCAGTGACTGCCAGTGGTTGGCTATGTCATGGTGCGGTGGGCGGGGGCAGATCGAGAGCGGCTGACTCCCCTGACTCGAGGTACCGCACTGATGTGCTGTGTACTGGCTACCTGTGTACTGACTGCAATACCTGTGTACTGGCTGCAATACCTGCGTACTGGCTACATTACCTGTGTACTGGCTGCAATACCTGTGTATTGGCTACCTGTGTACTGGCTACTTTTGTACTGGCTACAATATCTGTGTACTGGCTACCTGCGTACTGGCTACTAGTGTACTGGCTACAATTACCTGGACACTGGCTACCTGTGTACTGGCTGCAATACCTGTGTACTGGCTCCATGTGTACTGGCTGCAATACATGTGTACTGGCTACCTGTGTACTGGCTACAATACCTGTGTTCTGGCTACCTTTGTACTGGCTACCAGTGTACTGGCTACAATACCTGTACACTGGCTACCTGTGGACTGGCTACAATTCCTGTGTACTGGCTACAATATCTGTGTTCTGGCTACCTGTGTACTGGCTACCAGTGTACTGGCTACAATACCCGTACACTGGCTACAATTCCTGTGTACTGGCTACCTGTGTGCTGGCTGCAATACCTGTGTACTGGCTACAATTCCTGTGTACTGGCTACCTGTGTGCTGGCTGCAATACCTGTGTACTGGCTACCTGTGTACTGGCTGCAATACCTGTGTACTGGCTACCTGTGTACTGGCTACAATACCTGTGTACTGGCTACCTGTGTACTGGCTGCAATATCCGCGTACTGGCTGCATACTGTGTTACTGGCTGCAATATACCCCACCTGTGATGCTGAGCTTTATACTGTGTCCTGTGATGCTGAGCTGTATACTGTATCCTGTGATACTGAGCTGTATACTCCTGACACGATATGTGGAATACAGGGGACAGAGTGGGTATATTCTATAAGGGATGGGGCTTATGAGAAGTAGGAGGGGTCAAAAAGGATGGATGGGGTCTGGTGCCCCCCCCCCCCCACCATCCACCACTGCCGGTACATAACAACCCTATGCCTGACTATGGGATACTGACAGATCCCCCTAACAGTGTCAGCAAAGGAAAAAACTGCCTTCGCTACCCCCGAGGGGTCATTCCAATACAAGCTAATGCCGTTTGGTCTGCATGGGGCCCCTGCGTCCTTTCCGAGGATGATGGACAAAACTTTGAGGCCGCATCAGCCCTATGCAGCGGCCTATCTGGATGATGTGGTCATCCACAGCCCAGATTGGGAATCACATCTGCTCCGGGTGCAGGCAGTGGTAGATTCACTGAGGGTAGCAGGTTTAACATTGAACCCGAAAAAGTGTGCCATAGGTCTAGAGGAGGCCAAATACCTTGGGTATGTTATTGGTCGGGTTCTGATTAAGCCCCAGACCAATAAGATCGAGGCCATTCAAAAGTCGCCCCAACCGGTGAACAAGAAACAGGTTTGTGCCTTCCTGGGGATTACCGGGTATTAACGACGCTTCATCCCTGACTTTGCCACCATTGCCGTCCTTCTGACCGATCTGATGAAGGGTAGAGGGTCGGGAAAGGTTAAGTGGAATCCCGAAGCTGAGAAAGCATTCCAGAAGTTGAAGCAAGCCCTTTGTGTACAGCTGGTGCTCGTGACCTCAGACTTTACAAAGGAGTTTGTGGTTCAAACCGAAGCTTCTGAGGTGGGACTATGTGCTGTTCTGTCTAAGATCAGAGACAGTGAGGAGCACCCGGCCGTCTACTTAAACAGGAAGCTTAATAGACATGAAAGGAATTATACTATTGTGGAGAAGGAGTGCCTGGCTATCACGTGGGCCTTAGAGGCCCTAAAATACTACCTGCTGGGAAGGTCATTCAGGCTAGTCACCCACCATGCCCCCCTTAAGTGGATGTGCAACAAGAGGGAGAAAAATACCCGGGTGACTAGGTGGTTCCTGGCCCTACAGGCGTTTAGGTTCTCAGTGGAACACCAGGCTGGAAGGCGCCAATGGTCTCTCCCTGCCTCACTGTATGGTCGGGACAGTTGCTCCGCCCGAGGGGCGGAGCGGGGGGGTGTGTGATGTTATGCGAGATGCCACAATGATCGTTAAGAACAAGGTTTGCACTGTGCTTATGTTTTTTAGGTGTCGGGGACAGCCCCACACTGTATAGAGAGGAAATTGTGTGTTTAGTTTAGGGCCGGACTGCAAGGTCTTGTTTTCTGTTCTTTTATGTGTTTTGAGCTTGCAAACCTGTAATACTAAAACCTGGCAAGCTGCCACATAAGAAACCGAACTACATGCTGAATCTTTTCTTCTGAAGAGTGATCCCCACAAGCTAATCTCCCACACTACATTAACCCCGCATTCCCCTAGTTGCAGACTCACCAGTCAAGGTGTGGTCCAGGTAATCAAAAAATATAACAACTAGCAAACAGGTAGAGAAAACCTCACCTAATAAGCCAATTACCACAGACCAAGCTACTTTAAATAGGGGATCTTTATTGAAAAATTCACAGCATTAAAGAAAAAAAACGGATAAAAACATACCACCAACAACACCTTTGCAGAGGAGTTAAAAACAGACAACGTTGTCTATACTAAATGCAGCTGCTCTATACAAATCGCTCATTCAAACACCATTCACACAGTGGTCCTGTTGGCTAATATATAGCCTTGTTTAATTGTTAAGAGAGTAAAATTGGTCTATATCACACCAGCGCCCGTGAGATATAGAGACTTTGGCCATTACCCCTTTGTGGTGGTGAGTATTCCTTTACCACTATTGAGGACCAAATATCCAATTTCACATCCAATTTTCCTCAATGATAGGGGAATTGATGTTGATAAATTGCTCCTACAAAAGGAAGTCAAATGGATTTTTATTCTTTCTGCCACAAAATATCTGGGGTTGAATGATTGTAGTTTCAAGCCTTTTCTCTGATCCCATATCTTCCATATTTATCTTTCTAGGAATCTGGGGAAATGCTGGTTGAATTAACGAATTGCTACTCTGTTAGGAGTTGGCGGGTGGGCCCATGTAGAACCAGCCACTGGAACCATATTGAATATACTGCTTTATATGACCTGTAAAAATATTGGTACGTATCTGTATTTGTGTAATTTTGTATTCATTTGCTATTGTCTTTTTGGACAGCACTGGTTGCTGTGCTGAAGGTACCTCCACTGATATTGGGCCTTTTTGGGTTGGGAATTATTATTGAGCCATACATTGTGATGGCCTGCAGGGTATAGGCAGATAATCATATGGACGCCCGGGGCACCCTCCGGACCCGGCTACACACAGGACTTGATTGGTGCTCACCAGTCCATCTGAATATATAATATGCAATTTCAAGCAAGCATCATTAGAAAGGAATCCTACTTAGAGGGTGCCTTCCCCTTTAAATATATCTCCCTTTCTTCCCTTTTTTCTCCTTTTTTTTTCTTTTTGTTTTGGATATGATCGTGTTTTTAAAAAAGGCAAACTTGGGCTATTCGATCAAAATAATTTTTGGAAGTTTAAAATTCAACCCATTGAGAAGTGAATTTAATTTATTAATAACCATGCATACGCACATGGGTAAAGGAGAAAAGCTTCCCCTCCTTATGGGACTTTATAAATAAATATATATAGGCATGCATTTTATATGCTGCGTCTCTTTAAATTAATATTTGTAGTCCTTTATTTAGATCATATAGTTTGTAGCCCATAAATTGCTATTTGGATGCTGTATCACTTTAGTGAGTTTAATGAGTCTTGCAGTCTCTGATTAGGATCGCATAGCTTGAGCCCAAAATGACTATTCATAAAGTAACAAATGGCCAAGGCCTAAATCCTTTTCGAATTAAAAAATTCTCCTATTTTTGTGTTATACAATAGTAAATTTTCTGTTTCCATCTTTGCCTAAAAAGATTAATGACATGATTATTGTGCTTGCCCTCTTTTCTCTCTGCAAGGTATATCTGGCCAAGGATTTCCCAAAATGGCCGTTATGGCTTCCCATGTGTGCTATCTCTGCGCATTTGCATTTCCCAAACGCCTGCATCTGAATCTATTTACAATAGGAAAACTAAAGATGGCCAAGGCCATTGCGGCGTGATTGGTCAGGACAACAAGTTAGCATTGATTGGATGGCGGGGAGTAAGGCACCCAATATGCGTCCGCAATCGAGCGATGTAGTCAGGCGCCGCTCGATTGGAGGGGGTATATAATTCCCTTGTGGCCGGCAGCATGGTTGTACCACTGCTGGCTCTGATGAGTGGACGCACACACCTTGGTCTGGAACTTCTAAGGTAAAGAACAAATCAGGCTCCTATGGGGCCTTTTATGTTTGTATTCCCCTTGGTAGCATTTGACCTGAGGTAGTAATATTTACCCTACTTGGATCTTTTACAGTTTGAAGCATTTCTATATCATGTCAATTGGTGTCTCCAACCTCCACAGGGATGCTAATTCCCTTTGGCTCTGAGGAGTGGACATACACTTTTCTCTAGGACTTCCAAGGTAAATAATAAATCATTTTTTTGCGGACTCTTTATACTTATATTTCTGTTAGTAATAACGATTTGGGGTAGTAATATTTACCTCCCTTTGATCTCTTACAGTTTGAAGTATTTTTAATATCTTCTTGTCTACTGCTGTTTTCAGCACCCAGAGGGATGTTTACTCCCCCTGGTGGACAAAGTCAGGAAAACGTCTGTCCATCATATCAATGTGTTTGTGGATCTGATATTGATAGAGGTGAGAATACCCAAATAAAAATAAAATAAGTTGATTGGAGGTTTTTATATAGAACTCAACTAGTCAGAATTAAGATATAACACTCCTTGCTAACAATACCGGTTCAATTGCAAACAGATAATGATAATGTTTGATGATTTTTCTGTCCATAGAGACAAATCACTTGGAGCGTTCCTTGTGAATATTCTTGCTAAATCAATTTTTCCTCCTCTCCACCAAATTTATCAGGTGGGTGGATATATCATTATCAAAATAATAACTTAATAGTAATTGGGTGTTTATAATCTGAAATTGTAAATTTAAATGAGGGAAGACAGATCTTTACCCAGTTCCACATATTTACGGCGGCAGTGTGGACGCTGGCCGTGAATCGCCGCAAAAAGGCGGCGATCTGCGAATGGCCGCTAGGGGGCGCGCATGCGCCCGACACACTCCTGTGGACTGTGCCCGCGGCTCAGGCGGACCTGATGTCCGCCGGCGAGCTGCGATGAGCGGCCACAGGAAAGAACGGGGAACCGCCGATGTAAAGTGTCAAAAATGTCCGCTGCAATATTGCAGTACCGCTAAAAATCGCAGATCGCCGCCATTACTAGTAAAAAATAAAAAAAAAATAAAAACCCCAGAAATGAATTCTCGCCACCCGTAAACGTGGCCATTTTTGCGCAAACCAATCAATAAACGCTGATTGCAGTTTTTTTTATCACAAATATGAGGAAGAATATAAATCGGCCAAAACCGGTGAAAAAAAAATGTTTTTTTATATTTTTTTTTTGGATTTGAATTTTAGCAAAAAGTAAGAAATTTGGGTTTTTTTGCAAAATGGTCGCTCTTCTTTTGTTTATAGCGGCGATCAGAAATGACGCAGAGGTGATCAAATACCACTAAAAGAAAGCTCTATTTGTGGGAAAAAAAGGAAGCAAATTTAGTTTGGGTACAACGTCGCACGACCGCGCAATTTTCAGTTAAAGCGACGCAAAAAAGGGCTCTGGTCCTAAACTGGGAAATTCTTCCGGAGGTGAAGTGGTTAAACAAGTTCTTTTTACTCATTAGTGGTTTTATTCCCTCTGCGGTTGTTGAATGTCCCTTGGAAACCCGTACTGCAGTAGTGTCCGTGGCCCTGTCCCTCCCATTCCCGGTAAATGGTGAGGGGTGGCTCTAGTATAGCAACCAGTGCTAAATATTGTCTGTATAATATTTAATTGTGTGAAGTTGTTCCTCCTTCCTCAAGACATAACAAGCACAATAGTGCGGAGATTGGATACATTTCTTGTGTTTTTGACAATTTTCTCTATTCATTTCAGTCAAAAGCAAAAGCAAATTGGTGTTAATAGGCTCCTGAAGAAGCCGAATTGTATGGCGAAACATGTAGAGCATACACCTGAACTTGTTGTTTGACGTACTGGTAAATTGTTTTTAAATGTTTGATACAGTTTTGTGCTTTTTTACTCTGTCTAAATAAAATGATATATATTTTTTTAAAAAAACTTTGTTGTATGGCACCTTAAAATCCCATTTACCCTCTACCTTTTGAATGTCCCCTGTTCAGGAGTTCTGCTGCAAACTGAACGGGGGATGTTCGGCCCATGTCTAACCAGCATCTACTTAAACCTGAAATGCCAGTTTTAAATAGACTGACCCCTCCATTGATCGGGATAATCCCTCTGCTTTTTTGTTGGTAGCCATTGTGTCTGTGTCTACAGCTATCAACAGTTGACAAGGGAATGTCTTCATAGACATAACATTCCATGTGTCTAGCAATCCATGTGGCAACAAGCAAACTTTGAACATTTTCAGCTAAACACAATGAATATGTAGGGAGCCTGTACAGGCATAATGGAACAAGAGAATGCCAAATGATACATACCGAATGAGATACCCAGTGGTACCTAACACCTTATCTACCAAAAAAGAACAAAAAAATTGAAGATCTTCTACCTTTTAGGGAACATCTAGAAATGTCAATTGATTTAGTGATTCTGAAGGAACAATTAAAAAAACTAACAAACATGTTATATGTACTAGCTCTGTGCAATGGTTTTGCACAGAGCAGCCCCAATCCTCTTCTTTTTGGGTCCCCCCCGGCGGTCCTGGTTCCTTCACCTGCCGAGTGCCCCCAATAGCAAGCTTCTTGCAATGGGGCACTTGAGCAGACTCACTCCCAAGCCGCATTGTCCATTCACACATATAGCGTGAATCAGCCCCACCCCCACTCTCTACTCATTGGCTCACTGGCTGTGATTGACAGCAGCAGAAGCCAATGGCTCCCACTGCTGTGTGAGCCAGTGAGGAGGGAGAGATCTGGGAGAGCTGCTGCTCTCTTTCACATCGCTGGATCAAGATGGGGCTCAGGCAGGGCCGGTACTAGGGGTGGGCGGGACAGGCGGCGGCCCCGGGCGGAATAATTTAGCTGGGGAAAGAGGGCGCTGTTTGCCTGATGTTACCACGCCCAGCTCAGAATGTGCTGTGCTGAATCTAACTAAGTAGACAGCCAGCAATTTTGTACCTGCATCTAGGCTTGATCGTATCGTAGCACCCGCCCCCCAGCCTGCACAGTGCAGTGTACTAGTTCTTGAACGACTGTAGAGTGGAGTGGGCATGAGGTTGGGAAAGCATATGATTGATTCTAGATACATACAGCTTTCCTGCTCCTCTGCTTGCCTGGATGGACAGCGGCTTCTCCCTCCCCTCTCCAATCATTTCTCTCACTCCTACTATCAAAGTGTCCCGATGTCTTTGTGACATCACCAGCTCCGCCCCCTAGCCGCCTGTTTTTTCCCTCCCTGCTATGGATGATGTGGAGGTGACTCCTCCTCTGTGTAGTGACCCCTCCCCTCCTGCGCCCATTCCCTGGGGTCCTCTCCTCTCCAGTCTTACTGCAAAGTGACTGTTGTCTGTTTGTCTCCTCTGTGTCTGTGCTGCTGAGGTTGCCTACTCAGCTAACAGGCAACCTTCTCTTTCAGGGTTATAGCTGTGGAGACAACTATTCTTTCACATGCAGCTCCCATGCAGGGCTGTCATTTATCAGCGTGGGGATGCATGGGCATTGTGTGCATCCCTGTACCAGCACCCCCAGAGGCGGCTCTCTAATTAGGCAAATTAGGCGGTCGCCTAAGGCCTCACACCCACAGGGGCATCGCAACCGCCTAATTTGACACTAACATCAGCACAGAGATAGAGAGTACTGACACCAGCACTTTAAAGCTATTAATATATGCAATTTATAAAGTTAATTTTTTTATCGCTTGAATAATTTTTCTCATTATGGGCGTGAGTAGGGCCTCATGTCTAGGTTTTGCCTAAGGCCTCACAAAGCCTAGAGCTGCCTCTGAGCACCCCATTCATTTCTACTGGGACATGAAGCTGCATGGACACAGCTTCTGTATCCTAATATGATGGTTTGGGTTCCAATAGAAATGCATAGAACACTGGCATGGAGATTCACACAATGCACAAGAAAGCCCTGCACAGGACCCATGTCTGTACCACATGAATGGCCCTAAACAACTCCTATACATGGAGGCTTAGCAATCCCCCGGCTCCCCAGGCATCAGAAAGCAATGGGGATTTTACATGGGAGCTACTAAAGCTGGCCATATATGGATGGAAATTCAGCTGGTTCACAAAGGACTGGATGAGTTTCAATCCATCTCTGGCCATCTCTGCTAAAGAGAAGTCCATCTAATATGATCAACTTCTCTGAGCCCAGGTTCACACTGGTGCAATGCAGAAACCGGCGCATTACAGCATTCACATCGCATTCACACTGCCTTCTGCGCACCGCTGCGGGTGTCATTACAAAGGTAATGATACTCCCAATCAATTCACAGATCGCAGTGTGAACTGTGGATTTGGACAGGAATTGGATCACATGGGTGAGAACACTCATGCGATCCGATTCCAGTGCAGAAAAAAAAGTCCCTGCACCTTTTTTAGTGCTAATCCAATGTGAGTTCAGCCATTCAACTGTATGGCTGAACTCGCATTGCACAGACATCACATGTGATCGGCACCTGCAGTACGGGTGTGAATCGCATGCGATGACTGTCATCACACAAGTGTGAACCGGGGCTAAAATCAGCTTGTTGGAAATTTTTCATTTGATCAGCAGAACTAATCAATGCATTCTGACCACTATCACAATACAATGTCTCAGTGGAGAGGATTCCTTCATCCACCTCACTTGTGTGGATGAGGGGATCTGCTCAGTTTTTTTTTTCAGGCATTAACTGATCAAAAAAACGGATCCATCTATGGCCAGCTTACCATTCACTATACAATCTGATTGTACAATATCTTTTGGATTTACCTCCAACTATGTAGTACAAGGGCCTGCCTGATTGAATACTACTTATTGGATAATGAATTGTTTAGGTTTGTCCTCATATTACAAAGTTTTGGTAAATAGAAAGGAGATCAGATTGTAAAGTGTATGCTCACCTTTACTGTTCATGTGTACTAAGAATGACTAATGTTTTTCCTGACACATTATCTAAAGCTGGGTACTCACTATTAGGTTTTTTTTTTGTTCAGCCTGCTAGAAGAAAAACGAATAGATTCCGGCATGCACATAAACAAGGTGGATGCAGAAATCCCCCCGTGCTATTGTACTCTGACAGCAGGAGCAAGGATGATTTCCAGCAGGACCATTTGACAGAAACCAAGGTCAGCTTCAGCTAGAGCTCAATTTACAGTCTTCAGAAATCACCTCTGGGCAGCCATTATTCATTATTGACCAAGCCATCATCGTCTGTGTGTGTAATACTGCTGCACTCCACAACCATTGCATTTGTTTTGGTACCCTGCACATACTTCAACTAGCTCCGCCCCCTTCTTGGGGGGCGCATTTTGGCATCTTTGCCCAGGGCACTGAATTACCTTGTCCCGCCACTGCGTTCAGGTAATTAAAGGGGGGGGGGGGGGCTGCATCCAGAAAGTTTTTATTACCTTAATGCATTTAGAACCACTTTAACCACTTCCGGACCGCCCGCCGTTGTTTGACGGCGGCAGTTTGAAGTGGAATACCGTTGTTATGTTAGCAGATAGCTACCATAAGCCCAGTATCTTTTTTTTGAGCAGGCGATTCTGCGTCTGATAAAAGTGGTCTTAGCGGCGGATTCGCCGCAAAATCACTTTTATCAGCGGCGGGAGAGGTGCCCCCCCTCCCGGCGCTTTCCGGTCATCTCCGCCACTTACTGGACCCGCCGGCAGCGGCGGAGATGATCGCGACCGTTCCCCCCAGTGTCCGTGAGCCGAGTGAGCGGCTGAAGCCGCTTACTCGGCTCCATAACATGGCTGGGTGGAAGCTACGTTACAAGTTGCTTCCGCCCAACGATCTTAAAGGGGACATTTTTTTGGGGGGCTGTCATTTAGCTCAAAAATTTTTTTTTTTGCATTTTAGTGTAAATATGAGATCTGAGGTCTTTTTGACCCCCAGATCTTATATTTGGTAGGTCCTGGCATGCTTTTTTCTATTACAAGGAATGTTTACATTTCTTGTAATAGGAATAAAAGTGATAATTTTTTTTTAAATTACAGTGTAAAAATAAAAAATAAAAAGTAAAATAAATAATTAAGAAAAAAAAAAATTTAAAGCGTACCGTCCTTGCGAGCTCGCGCGCAGAAGCAAACGCATACGTAAGTCCCACCCACATATGAAAATGGTGTGCAAACCACACATGTGAGGTATCGCCGCAATCGTTAGAGCAAGGGCAATAATTCTAGCACTAGACCTCCTCTGTAGCTCAAAAATGCTAACCTGTAGAATTTTTTAAACGTCGCCAATGGAGATTTTTATGATGCAAAGTTTGTCGCCATTTCGCGAGCGGACGCAAATTTGAAGCATGACATGTTGGGTATTATTTTTCTCGGCGTAACATTATCTTTCACAATATGGAAAAAAATTGGCCTAACTTTACTGTTGTCTTATTTTTTAACTCAAAAAACTAAATTTTTTCAAAAAAAATCACGCTTGTAAGACCGCTGCGCAAATACGGTGTGACATAAAGTTTTGCAATGGCCGCCATTTTATTCTCTAGGGTGTTAGAAAAAAAATATAATGTTTGGGGGTTCTAAGTAATTTTATAGCAAAAAAAAAACAGTTTTTAACTGGTAAACACTGAACCCAAAAAACAGCCTAGGTCTTAAAATGGTTAAGCAGCTGCCTGAAAAAACTACATTTGCCTTGAATTTCTCCTTGAAAATAGCAATGCACTTCCTAACATGTGATTGGGCCTATGTATTCCTGTTGTGTAACTGCATAACTATATATCTGCAGGGTGTGATCTAAAGCACTGTTTCCTATGACTGCTAATCTCTTGAGATGAAGAGTAAGATTTGGTGAAGTCACTTCTGTGCTGCTCATTGTTTTTTTTAGCCAGTCAAGCCTCAGCACTCACTTTATTGGAAATGGTATTTCTAGCATTGCTGCTTTCCTTGACCGGGGAAACTCCAAATCACTAAAAACAGAAACAAAAAGGAGAAAACAGAATAAAGGATGACACATCTCTGCGGTTGGAAGCTGACGTGTTTCGGGAGACCAGCTCCCTTCCTCAGAGCGCCAGCTTTCCAACCGTAGAGATGTGTCATCCCTGATACGGGAGTTGTGTATGACATGCATTTTATCTTTTCATGTTTGTGAGTAGGGATGGGCATGCATTCGCCGTTCGTCGAATTGAGAACATTATGGGCTGTTCGCAGTGACTTCACCACCTCGGAGCCCCCATAATGCATTGCTGCAGACGGCGTGCACAGCTCCTTCTCCATGGGAGGGCTGCCGCTGTCTGTGCTGGCTTTGTGTTGACGTTTTATTTATAGTGCTGGAGCTGTTCGTTTTGGTTTTTTTTTTTCGGATCATCGCTCGCCGTGATTGACAATGAATTACAACGGGGGACATTTATTTTTATTTTTTAATAAAGAACTTTTGCCTAATTATCTCCTGTGTTTTTTTCTTTTTTTGACACTTTTGGTGAAGTTATGGGGGTACGATGTACCCAATACTAATTCACATGGGGGGGGGGGTCGGGATCTGGGGGCCCCCTTATTAAGGGGGGCTTCCAGATTCTGATAAACCCCCCACCCGCACACCCCCACAATCGAAGCCCAGGGTTGTGAGCAAGAGGCTCTTGTCCCCTCTTGCTGGGAACCGGCAATACATTACAGTCGCAATAATAAATGACAAAATTTCCTTTGGAAATGTCATTTTGCTCTGCTATGTTCTGAACATCACAGAGGTGCGCCCTTTTACAGGCAGACTAAGGGACCCCCACAGGCATGATATTTAAAGGAATATTTCATTTTTATTGTTTCACTTTAAGCATTATTAAAATCACTGCTACTGAAAAAACAATTGGTTTAAAAATGTTTTTTCCCATTGATACATGTCCCCTAGGGCAGGACTCGGGTCCCCATGCACTTTTTAGGGCAATGACTTGCATATAAACCTTTAAA
>BLSH010145705.1:1140578-1154273 GCA_018402905.1 Glandirana rugosa | reverse complement strand
GATAGCTTTCTGACGCTTCCGTCGGGTATTCCTCCTCAGACGTAGTAATTCTATTTCGTCCCATAGTAGGCGTATTTCGTTTTAGAAGAAGAGGTTCCCCGGCTAGGCAGTTGCGGGGTCTTCGACTCTCCAGGTATACTCATACCGGTCACCGAGTTCCCGTTTGTCCGCCCCACTATCTCCTGTAGGAACAGTCCATGGGGAACGGTTTAATGTAGAACACGTGTATCCCCTCACGAAACCTGTTTCTTTTAATGTAGAACACATCTCAACTCGCTTGTGGACCTTCAAGCCCAAGACGACCAGGCAGGCTTGAAGCACTGTTTCAGGCCCAGGTCCGTGCGATCGTTCGGGTTCCGTCCGGACCCGGACCCGGACTTTGTCACGAAGTTCGGACGGACCAGCAGAACCCGAACTTCCAGGTGTTCGCTCAACTCTACACAAGATGTAATTTTCTTTGTCCAAAGCACTCCCCTATGTGCACAAGATGTAATTTGGCAAGGGGTACCTGACAAGGATGTCCTCTATCACCCCGCCTGTTTGCCCTTGAGCCACTGGCCATACTCATATGGACCTCTCAGCTTCTGGGGCGTTGACGGATCGGCCCCTTGGAGAAGAAGATTTTGCTTTATGCGGATGATACCCTGCTTTATCTTAATGATGCAGACTCCTCCTTATGGGCTGCCTTCGCAGTCTTTCGATAGATTTGGTCATTTCTCAGGGATCCATATAAATTGTTGGATCCAGACGCTAAGAAAACAGCTGCGTTGACCCCGTTGGGTAGGGTAGAAGAGTTTAAATACTTGGGAGTCAGGATAACAAAGAACCTTAGTAAATACTATGATCTAAATGTCAAGCCAATACTGCAGCTTCTCAAGGAGAGATGCAGTGCTTGGACTAGCCTACCTCTTAATGTCCTGGGTTGCATTAATATACTAAAAATGAGCTTTCTCCCAAAATTCCTATACGTTTTTCATAATTGTCCCATTATGTTGAAGATGGAATTCTTTAAAGAACTAGATAATTCTGTTAGCTCATTCCTCTGAGCAGGAGCTGTCCCTAGGTTGGCCAGACCTACTATGCAACCGGGGGCGGCTCTAATAGGCTCATTGACTGAGTTAAGCAACCTCATGTACAGGGGGTATGATTCTCTCCCACTCCCCACTCGGGTGACACTGAAGATATGGAAGACTGCCAGGGTAAGGTAGGAAAGCTTAGAGGGCTGTTCCAAACTAATGATAGCCTCCAGAGACAAAATAATGCAGACAAAGTTTCTTCATAGGGTGTATTTTACCCCACAGAGGTTGCACAGGATTTATCCAAAGCACTCCCCTATGTGCACAAGATGTAATTTGGTGGAAGGCACTTACCGCCATATGTTCTGGACCTGTCCACGGAGGGCACAGTTCTGGACGGTGGTCTTTGACCTCATTAATGCCCGTCTACAACTGACCCTCCCCTCTTCGCCTACTTTGGTGCTACTAGGCATCTATACGGATGAAATGACACCCACTTTTTTGGATAGATCTTGGTTCTGCGAGTCCTGTACCATGTACCTGCTATTTTTTTTTTTTTTTTATGAGACCCTATGTAACTGCTGTTAATCCTTCTTTATGTATAGCAATAAAGAGCAATTTTTTTTGTAAAAAAAAGAAAATGTTTTATTGAAAGAAAACACAGAGCAAGTATACATGTATAAGTGTGACTAGTACAAGATTTCAACGAGATAGGTACGTCGCGAATGAAGCATGGAAATGGCCATGTGGAATCAAGTAATGAGTAATATTTAGCATGGGAGGACAATTCCCAACAAAGGCACACAAACAATCCAAACACATATCATTTGCAGGTAGGGAGAGGGATAACCCTGGGAGGGGTGTCATGGGGACATGAACATGTAAGGGCATCCCAACTGGTGCCCAGCAGTTTGGCTCACCACAGGGGAAGAAGTGCTAAAAAGCCCAAGAGTCCTGGGAGACTCTGTACTTCGGGGTGAGTGGTAGTAGTGTCAGGACTGTATTTTGGCCTAGGCCGACAAGGCCCAGGCCTAGGGCGGCATTTTGCGGGGGCGGCAAAAAAAGCTACCCCTCCGCATGACAAAAAGCACCTCACACACACAGTGCGATGCCGAACTGCAGATTATCGAGGGTAACCTTCATCGGGCAGGCAGCTCCGTCAGTGGCTTGGTCCTGCACCAATCCGGAGGCGGCATAATGTCACTGGCAGCGGCGGAGGAGGGGTCTGCAAGAGCGGGAAGTCCGGGCAGATGAGGATTCTGGACTGAGCCGGCGAGCAGCGAGAGGCGGAGTTTCTGGCTGTCTGTGCGGAGGCCGGGGGGAGATCTACTGGAGGAGACTCAGGAGAGGAAGATGCTGAGTGAAGTGGTCACGAAGGAAACTGTCAGCACCAAGACAGATGGCACCAGGTGAGGCTGACAAGACTGCACAGCACAGAGGTGATAGGCAGGGACAGCTTGCTCTGTATGCTGTGTGACAAAAACTTCTATAAAAAGTGCAAGTGCAGGGCTAAAAAAATATTCATAAATGCGTACAGCTAAATATAAATGTAAAGGTATTCCTGCAGTGAGCATGACGTGTGCAAACAGTCTAAAACTGAAAGTGGGTCAGCACATAACAGTGACAAACATAATAATCATGTGCAAACACAGCAAGTAAAAATGAATGGAATACACAGTATAGATTAAATTGAGTGCAATAAAATGAGATGTCCTGTATAGCACTCAGAGTGTACTCAGAATACACCACTGAGTAGCGTACATGGGGGGTAGGCCTACCTAGAGACCGGAGCCAAATAAAAAGGGCTGCAGGGGAGCAAAACAAGGAAGGGATAGAGGCATGAGGCGTGCAGGGGAGCAATAAGGAAAGAGGGGAAAGAGGGGAGAAAGATGTTTGAGGGACGAAAGAGGAGAGGAGGAAAATAAAGCAGGGGGAGGGGGAACAGGAAAAGGGGGGGAGGAGTAGGAGTGGGGGCGCTCTGTCCCTGGTACACAGTGCGACCCCGATCTCGGCAAAGAGCCAATGACACGTCTTTTTACCCATTTGATCGGCTGTGTCTAAACACAGCCGATCACATGCAAACGCGGGAGTGCCAGTAATTGGCTCTCCTCGCCTCACACTGACAGAGTGTGAGGAGAGGAGAGCCTATCGGTGACATCTCCTCACAGAGGAGACCTGTACACTGCAGCCCCAGCAGCGATGCCAGTCAGTGACCATCTGTGATGCCAATTTGTGCCCATCAGTGATGCCAGTCAGTGCTGCCTTTCAGTACCCATCACTGTAGCCCACAAGTGCCTCCTATTTATGCTGCCTATCATTGCCCATAAGTACCGCCTATCAGTGCTCATCAGTGCTACCTATCAGTGCCCATTAGTGCCGTCTCATCAGTACGCATAAGTGCCGCATCATCAATGCCTATCAGTTCAACCTATCAGTGCCCATCAGTGCTGCCTCATCAGCGCACATGAGTGAAAGAGAAAAACTACGTATTTACAAAATTTTCTGACAGAAATTAAAAAAAACTTTCTTTCTTTTTTTAAATTGTCAGTCTTTTTCCTTTTTTTTTTTTTTTTTTTTTTTTTTTTTTTTTTTTTTTCTTTTCAAAGGTTTTTATTGAGTTTCACAGTAAGAGAATACAATGATAAATCTCGCATAGAAATAGAAAACTCAGACATATACGAACACATAAGTTTGTAGGTCAGGTGGTCAAGGTGTCAACCAGCTTAGAGCAGAGATGGTATGTTGCTAGGTCTTACTGTCACGGTGGAGAATGGAGGGGGTCTAGCTGCCATTGAGGTTGCGTGGGCAATATGTGGCTCAGGTGGTTTTTCCAAGTAAAGGTGAAAAAGTCAATAGGTCGATGGACCAGCCACCACCTCAGCGCCCCTATGGGAGCAGTCTTTTTCCTTTTTATAGCAAAAAAAAAAAAAAAAAACAATGGCGCTTAAATACCAACAAAAGAAAGCTGTATTTGTGTGAAAAAAAGATACAAATTTAATTTGGGTACAGTGTTGCATGACCGCGCAATTGTCATTCAAAGTGTGACAGCGCTGAAAGCTGAAAATTGGCCTGGGCAGGAAGGGGTTGAAAGTGCCCAATATTTAAACGGTTAAAGGGTTGTGTGCCTCATACCATATAATGCCCTAAAATCTTGCAAAGAGAAAGAGTTTCCCTTTGTTACTAAGGACTTGACCTCAAGGACTAAGTGCCACCAACTATTATTCCTCTCCAGTAAAAATGTCCTTATTGGCCATTAAGGCCCTCTCATCAGACAGGACAATGGCAGTTGGCAGGGTTTAGCGTTGGGGTAAGGCCTCTAGTAAATTAAAATACTTTCAGAGAAGCACACAGAAGAGGGATTTGCTGGCCAATAAAAGCAATAGGCATATTCAGGAAACACTGTCACCTTGCCAATGCAGCACAACATGATATTGTGATAATGGCGCCTGTGCTCTCTGGCCAATCCTTCTTATGTCACAGCTGGTGTTAAAAATCAATGATGCCAATGACCTGGAGGAGCAGTAGTGTCGCTCCTTCGGTTAGGTGACAGTGCTCAGGCCTAATATTAGCTGCTAGACCTAAGCCTATCACAGGGTAGCAGGTCAGTGACACCTGGAACAAGCAGCAAAGGGAGCGCAAATAAGGTGAGTATAAGGGGTTGGGGGGGGGGGCGTTGACCTTAGTAGAGACACGCTTGGCAAGGTGACAGCATTCATTTGAGCAAGACATATGCCTATAAATGTTTAAAAAGGCTAAGATATTCTAAGTTCCTATCTAGTAGCTATAATACATAATAAAAACTGCAGTTCTAGTAAAATTGCTGTATGAATATGATACTTAACTAAATAACCCAATTAACGTTTAAAAAAAGAATTGTGACAGCGACACGAAGAAAAACAGAAGAATATATTTTTAAACACATGAGAAATGAGATGTTCTCGGGGGAGAGTAGAAATGATTTTCACATATGTGGAGGAATTTGTACATGTGACACATTTTTTTCTGAACTTCACTGGTCTGTTTGTTAAGATACAATAGCAAGAAATCCCCAACCATGACTTACTTACTGTAGGAAGACATCTGAAGATAAAATAAGAAGGACAATACCAAAATGGGATAGAAACGTTAATAAATCACTAAGCTAACATTGCACCACTTTTACAACTGATGTTTTTGTTCCAGAGCATGCCACTGTCCTATATACTAGAAAGAAAGGAATGGGGAATATCCCCGACTGTAGTGGACTTTATGGGCACACCACGTGACAACACACACTCAAAATTTGTTAAAATGACATTATTTATTTTGAGAGTTCATTAAAAAACAGAATCTTAAAATATTGAAAGATTTCAACATAAGAGCAAACAACCTTCAATAGACAACCTATACAATAATCTCTAAACCGTGTTGAATACTTTCTGGGCAATACATTGTACCATAACGGACAACAATGTTGACACGTTTCGTTTTAAGCAAGCTTCCTCGGGACCTCTCACATCATAGGCTGAGATTACTTCAGTAGAAGAAAAAAACATATCCATGAGTTCTACTCCTATTGCCCCCTGTGTCCGCCCCCTGAGCATTTTCCTTTGAGCACATACAACCAATCATAAGCATTACAGTTAATAAAATGTATTAGAATGATATACTTTAATGTACAGTATACAGCTACATTCTAATCATTGTACTCATGGATATGTTTTTTTTTCTTCTACTGAAGTAATCTCTACCTATGATGTGAGAGGTCCTGAGGAAGCTTGCTTAAAGCAAAACGCGCCAACCTACTCTGCATAAACATTGTTGTCCGTTATGGTACAATGTATTGCCCAGAATTCATTCAACACGGTTTAGAGGTTATTGTATAGGTTGTCTAATGAAGGTTGTTTGCTCTTACCTTGAAATCTTTCAATATTTTAAGATTCTGTTTTTTAATGAACTCTCAAAATAAATAATGTGATTTTTAACAGATTTGAGTGTGTGTTGTCGTGTGGTGTGCCCATAAAGTCCACTACAGTCGGGGATATTTCCAATTCCTTTCTTTCTAATAATATCAATTGTGTTACAAAATAAAAATAAAAAAAACAGCAATCATAGTACTGCTACACAGTACAAATATAACAATAGTAGCAATCATACTATTAGCTTTCAGCTTCAACTATTGGGCTCTGCAGACAACATGATTTTGTTTTAGCAAAGGTATTTCTAATCCTGACCAAAATTAAAAAATATATATACACAAAACTACAATACAATAATACTATAATAATGGCTATAATGCAGGAATTATTATTGGTCTGTCTGTTAAAATACAACAGGAAGAAATCCCCAACCATGACTTACTTACTCTAGGAAAACACCTGAAGGTAAAATACTGAGGAAAATACCAAAAAGGGAATAGAAACATTGTGGAATCACTAACGTAACATTGTACCACTTTTATAACTGTTAGGCAACTGATGTTTTTTTTTTGCAGTAATAATATCAATTGTGTTACGAAAAAAAGAAAACAGCAATCATAGTACTGCTATACAGTACAAATATAGCAATAGTAGCAATCATACTATCAGCATTCAGCTATTGGGCTCTGTAGACAACATGATTTTTTTAGTAAAGGTATTTCTAATCCTGACCAAAATAAAAAAAAAATATATACAAAAAACTAGAATACAATAATAATATAATAATGGTTATAATGCAGGAATTATTTTTGGTCTGTCTGTTAAGCTACAATAGCAAGAAATCCCCAACCATGACTTGCTTACTGTAGGAAAACATCTGAAGGTAAAATACTGAGGAAAATACCAAAGAGGGAATAGAAACATTGTGGAATCACTAACGTAACATTGCACCACTTTTACAACTGTTAGTCAACTGATGTTTTTTTTTTTTGTTATGCAGTAATAGTATCAATTGTGTTACGAAAAAAGAAAACAGCAATCATAGTACTGCTACACAGTACAAATATAACAATAGTAGCAATCATACTATCAGCTTTCAGCTTCAGCTATTGGGCTCTGTAGACAACATGATTTTTTTTCAGCAAATGTATTTCTAATCCTGACCAAAATAAATAAAAAATATACATACAACTAAAATATGATAATAATATAATAATGGTTATAATGCATTATTATTGGTCTGTCTATTAAGATATAATGGCAAGAAATCCCCAGTCATGACTTACATACTGTAGGAAGACATCTGAAGGTAAAATACGAAGGACAATACCAAAAAGGGAATATAAATGCTAATGAATCACTAAGCTAACATTGCACCACTGTTACAACTGTTGGTCAACTGAGTTTTTTTTTTTTTTTTTGCAGTAATAGTATCAATTGTGTTAAAAAAAAACAGCAATCCTAGTACTAATACACAGTAAAAATATAACAATAGTAGCAATCATACTATCAGCATTATTTCTGCTGCTACTTTTAATAGTAAGAATATAATATACTATTAATATTTCTGAAATGTATACACAAGAAAAAAGTAACACACTGTGGTGCAGATGAAAACATATTTAATACTACAAAGAACCACAAGGTACCCATAACAGCCAGTAAGGGTTAACCTTTCACCGCTCCGAGTAGGGTAAACTAAAATAGAATTGGTTGATACAAGTTGTGGCACTGTCAGTGCTCTTTGCACTGCTTTTAGAAACAAAAATATGTGAATATAAAATGCACAAATATCTTTTAGTAATATTTATTATAAACCTGTGCAATATAAAGTTAAAAACGTAAAAGCAACCAATCAGAAATCATCTGTCATGTACTCTAAACAGATGGAATATAAAATCAGTTTGCTGCAACTTACTGTACTTTGCTTAAATAAAATGAGTAAATTAATTATATAAATCGTTGCTACATAAATGTGTTTGTGCACAGCTATAATCCTGTAGAGTGGGCAGTACATTATTAGGCAGTGTATGTTGAATCCCATGTGGTCTGTGTATACTGTCTCTAGGGCGTCAAGTGCACATCAAAGAGTAATATAAGAGCAGCGGATGAAATGCATTCTACATCCATCTATAGCGACTACATGAAATAAAAATGAATGTTTTGTAGTAGAAATACCTATTTTGGAGCATGCAGCATTTCCAGTCTTCTTTTTTCTTAAATACTTTAAGCAGAGTTCTTCAGAGCTCTTCTCGCTCTTCTCAAATCCGTTAACATAACAGGAAGTTTCAGAGTGAACCAGACGTATTGAACTGATCACAAAAGAGGATGAATAGTACTTTCCACTTTGTCATCTGTGGAACTCTTAAGTCTGATTTTCTCTGAACTCTGCTAGCTAACTTTCCACCATGCGTATTTGTCTTGAAGTTGTAACACAGAAAGCGAACCCAAGGCAGATTTGCTGCCAACATGATTTTTTTTTTTTTAAATTGAAATGGGAAGGGAAATTGTGTTCTTGGTTTGACTAAAAGAATTTTTCATAGTAAAAATACAAAAAGAGAAAAAGGAAAACTTTTAGTGTGGTGTAAGTGAAAGTCCCTAACTTTCTAAAGGCTCATTTATTTGAAAAGGATCTATAGTATTTTTTTCATGATTTTTATTTGTTTTAGATACCTATAACGGTGTGTTTGTGGGGAGCGTTGGTTGTGGCACTTCCCACCACTGCCCAACTCTCCAAGGTTCTCTGCCAAGGGAGTCGGGTGGGTCTGTGTCCCAAGAAGCACTTGGAGCATACACAATCACATAATTGGGTGAGTAAGTGCTCAGCGCTATCATATAAAGGTAAGTGAATATAAAGAATTATTTAAATAGCATGTGTCATAAATCAAAACACATTTTTTCTTATTCCATGCAATTAAACTCAAAATAAATAGCTTTGACAAAACTCAAATAATAGTAGCAAAGTGTCACATGTGTCCATGGGTGTCCGCAGAACTTTTTTCAGGGGGGGGGGGCATCATTTTAAGGTCACCCATGCTCTGCCCCTTTTTGACAATGTCATTATCACATTATCATGGTCAGAGACTGCAGACATAGTACAAGAGATGGTCAGAGACTGCGGACATAGTACAGGAGATGGTCAGAGACTGAAAACATAGTACAGGAGATGGCCAGAAACTGCATACATGGCTCAAGAGGATAAGGACCTTGTGGGGAACCCCTGATCCAATCCCTGATTCCAGGGGGGGCAATTGCCCCTACCTGCGGACGCCCATGCATGTGTCTCAAGGCTGGACACAGACAATGCATAATCGTATCTTTCTCCAAGCACTGCAAAATAATACCAGACGTGTTCCACTTATATATACAGAAAAACTGTGTTTTTCTGTATATATAAGTTAAGTCTCATAAAATCTTCAATCTTTCCAATGCCTCTTGTTATTTTTGTGACTATGATATCCTTCCACCAATAGCAAGGGATGTTGTGATGATACAAACAATCTTGTGACTTTGCTTAACTGTGTCCCCTTTAAGTGCTCTAGCCTCTCACCTGAGTGTGCTAGGGCTTTAGCACATAAAGGTATATTTAATGGAATGATGTAATACTGATCTCTCGCCTCTGGGGGTCTTCCTATGCAGCCCTATGCAGCCCTCTTTGACTTGTATGGGACGCTTGGTTCCTCCGAGTCTCAGTCACCAGTTTTGTTACCAGTATATGTGGAAGAAGGGTTACAGGGATCCTCGTAGTGTGATATTGCTTATAAAACTTTTATTTGGTAAAAACACATTACACACTTACATTTAAAAGCCGCAAATGGGCACTTCTCCACGAGTTGTGAGCTTGTTTCTTTAAGAACATCACTCCTGGTCACCTCCGCTTATGCCCTACGCGTTACCTCACGCACCACGTGACTTCTGCATGATGTCAGAAGGAGGTGTGTAAGAGGTGTCCTTATATAGCATTTACTTAATTTGTTTAGGTGCAGCCATTTTCTTGTAGCCTCAATATCAACTGTGTGTATTGCAGCGATTCGCTGCCATTTTCCCGCTGATTCCGGCCTTATATTGATATAGTGTCGGCCATCATTCTGCAGCCTATCCTTTGTATAATCAGTGTACGGGGGCCATTTTTTGTTGGTCACATAATTGCTATGGTGTTCTGTGCACTAAGGGCAACCCTAGAAAGGACTGACTTGTCCTTTTTAGTTGGCTCCCAGTGGCCATTTTGAAGAAGCCTGTGTCTATTTTTAGACACAAGTCTCTCGCAAGATGCTGCCATAATATACAAGGCTGCAAGTGTGAAATTAGGTAAGATAGTTAACCCCCAATTAGGAAAATGGATAAAAAACAGAGAACGCATTATCCAACAACAAGTTTATTGATGGCTCTGATGAAGGACATACCTTCGAAACATGTCAGCCAGCAGGGACCCTGGTGGATTCTCCTTGAGCTAGAGGCTTTGGCAAGGCTGGAAGATTGCAGCCACTTGTAGTGGCTTGATGAGTGCTTATACTACCTACGTTTGTGAGTAGTTATATTTTATATTTTATCGTCAATAAATTTGTTGTTGGATAATGCAGTGGGTCCTCTGTTTTTATCTATTTTCCACAGTGTTCTGAGGACAACCCCTGTCCTAGAGGGCAGCAAGGCTTTTAAGATATATTCACCTCTGACTTCAGAGTTCTTTTCTGATTTGGACTATCACACCTATGCGCAGGAGAATATCATTGCTGTTGTTCATGTTGGGAACCTGTCAGGAAAGACGGAGAACTCGTGTTTCCATAAGAAGAAACACGTGCGCAGGCGCGTGCATGAACGAATGGAGGGCACGAACGTTCGTGCGCACGCGTGACCGGGAGGAGCGCATTCCCGTTCGTAACCCTTCTTGGCGCCAAAGGGGCTATTTAGACCAGACAGTGACATGGGGTCAATGCCGTTTGGTCTACAATGTTCCTGAGATTTCTGTTACTTGTCTATCTGCTGAACCTGTTCTTCTGATCTACCGGCTTGACCCTGATACCGCTGCTATCTGCCTGCCCTGACCTTTGGCTTTCCTTGACGATCCTTTTGCCTGCTCCTTAGTACCACGCTACCAGCCTGTTACCGACCTGGCCTGTGTCTGACCATCCTTCTGCCTGCTCCTCGGTTCATGATCTGCCTGCCTGCTGTCTGATCCAGTCTGTCTCTGGCCTTCTCATCCAGCATCACCTGCTTAATTGAGCCAGACAGGGCTATTGTCAGCTGTTTCCTGGAGTTCCTCCTCTGCTCCAGCTAGCTGCATTTCCAGCCCTGCCTGTGACCACCGCACCTGTGTTCCAGTCAAGCACTCGTTCCATTCTGCACTCTTGAGCCTCCTGTTCACTATATCAGGGGTTCCTGAGTCAGGATTGTAAGACAGGCTGTCCTCTGTAGTTGCAGACTCCACCACCAGGTATGTGACAGAACCCCCAATTAGGTTAGTGGTTTGGTATTTTAGTGCAGTTTATCTACCTTTTACAATGTTCTATGGAGTTGCGCATTAAGTATTGTTTGTGTCCCTAAATTGTGAGGAGTTGTTTTGGAAACGTTATTATAACTTTCTTATTTGCAATGGTAATAAATCTTGTTTTATCTTATTGTATCTAATTTATTACATACTGTGTCACAGAAGAGTCCTGGACGGGAAAGCAGAAGGGACAGCCACCACCATGAGAAGTGAAGAGTTTGGTCCACATGGCCACTCCATCCAGGAAGTGGATCTGCTTTCCAATGAAGTAAGAATCTTTTGCAAGCCCAGGAGCAGTGGCGTCACCAGCTCTGGACATCCAGGGCATGTACCCCACAACTTGATCCCCCGCCACAGTACCAGCTGGCATCTCTCTAGCCAGTTTCCGATCACAGACTTCAGAGTTTCCCCTAGGCTCATCCTCAGGTCTGAAGTGCCACATGACAGAACAGGAGGAAGAGGCAGGGAGGAAGAACATTTTACATGCCACACTGTATCTGAGGTCTGTAAATGTAGGGGAGACAGAGTCAAGGGTGTATCATGAAATTAGTGGGCCTGTGTGCAAGATCAAATGTGAGCCTTAGGCATCGATAAACTCAAAAAGTGGCCATGGTTTAAATTGTTCTATTGGGTGTGGCTTAAATGGGGTGTGGTTAAATAGAGTTTGAGATGACTTATATAGTGCAGAATACGGTAATGTTAAATAGGGAATGTACCGTGCGGAGTGTACGGCGGTGGGTAGTATGTGCAGGAGAGGAGTGCGAAGTGTATGGAAGTAGGTAGTATGTGCAGGAGAGTAGTATGGAGTGTATGGTGGTGGGTAGTATGTGCAGGAGAGGAGTGCGAAGTGTATGGAAGTAGGTAGTATGTGCAGGAGAGTAGTATGGAGTGTATGGTGGTGGGTAGTATGTGCAGAAGTGGAGTATGGATTGTATGGCAGTGGGTAGTATGTGCAGAAGAGGAGTGCAGAGTGTATGGCGACGTAAGTATGTACAGAAGAGGACTGCAGAGTGTATGGGGGTGGGTAGTATGTCCAATTTTTTTACCATCCTATCTTTGTTACTATTTCCTATTCATTAGTGCACATCATCACCTTTAGTGCATTACCGATGATATTTAATTAAAGGCAAAACAGGTTTAAAAGTGGGTACTCACAGAGTGGCAACTCTCATACAGCAAAACAATGTTACAGGTGCGGACATAGCAAGGGGTAATGGATCAAAGCTGATGTGTTTTGGGGGCTGAGCTCAGCTCTGAGGAAGGGAGTTCACCCCCGAAACGCATCAGCTTTGATCCATTACCCCTTGCTATGTCCGCACCTGTAACATTGTTTTGCTGTATGAGAGTTGCCACTCTGTGAGTATCCACTTTTAAACCTTTTTTCTATTCAATTAAATGTCATTGGTAATGCACTAGGTATGTGCGCCTTCCTTTTTGTTTTTTCTCTAGTTTCTATCGGATTACCCCATCCGAGGAGGGCAGCATCCGCCTAGTTTTGGAGTTTTGGTACCCTTGCTTTTTTTTATTACGTAAGACCTTTTGGCACTGGAAGTGACTGTGTTTTCTTGTATTTTTTTACATCATCACTTTATACACTTTTTATTTTTAGCCACCATCCTGGCAAGCCATGCCGGACAGTTTTGTTTGCACGTTTTCCATTTGCCTGTTTTTGCTCTGCTGGCCCATCATTGGATCCTTTACCCACAGTTCCTGGGTCAGACGTCTCCAACGCTTGCCGCTGCATTTTTGTGAGTATGGATCCCTTAGTTTGATTCCCACAATTCAATTTACTTGACATATTTTCATGTTCATTACTATGTTATTACCTTTAACCATTTTACTTTATATAAAATAATATTACAAGACTGTCAACTTCGTTTGTAACATATAGTAGCGCTTAGAAACAGTCCATTAATGAACTTTTAAGTGAGCATGTATGATAACTCCTTCAATTTCACATATATAAATCTTCCCGGATCTTCATAACAGCAGGTACTATACACCATACAATCCTCGATATCTCCCACTAGGAAATGCACTCACCGAATTCTTTAGCCTCACACTCTCGTGTTTGGCAATCTCGTATGTGTAGTCACAGTATTCCTGGGATACATCCACTCCCGCTGATCCTCGCTGCTGTAACAGCACAGGCGCCAGAGGACAATCCCCTCACTTCACGCTCCTTTGTTTTTACCGGTCAGTATGGGATCCTGCTATTATTCCTTCAATCCTCCATTCAATTCAGTAGAAGTGCGGAAAGAAAAAATGGGCTCCACATAGTGCATTAACGTTTTAA
>BLSH010145705.1:1081673-1102956 GCA_018402905.1 Glandirana rugosa | reverse complement strand
ACGTTCTACACGATTTCGACCGGACTTCTCAGACATCGGTAAAGTCCGCCAGTATGTGTCGACCAACCGACTTTAAGTCGCATTTAAGGTGGACGAACATTTGGCGGACTAAACACTGTACGGGAGGACCACCTTGAGCTGAAACCTTTACGACGTGGCCGATATGTACGTCGTCTCCCGGCAATTTCTCACACCCATGCCGTGCTGCTGTCCGAGTCCGACGGAGACGAAAAAAAAGGGGTTCGGTTGTCGACTAGTAATTCCTACGTACGTGACATGACAGTGGTAAACTCCTCCGGTGTTCCTACCACTTGGCACTGTCACGTATGTAGTCACTTGTGTCACTGATGTATGCACTGTCACGGTTCACCATCCTTGTGGCCTCCTCAAATGGTGACAGTACAGTGCATGCATCCTTAATGATCAGCTGTTGGCTTGGGGAAAAAAAAGCAGAGGCAGCCTGAGCCTGTCGTCGTGCCGTACCCACACTCTTTAACGGCCCTCTGCTGCATGTATAGCCGGTGCAGCATTTCCAAAGTCGAGTTCCACCAGGAGGGCATGTCACAAATCAGGCGGTTTACAAGCAGGTGGAATTTACGCTGAATTTCAGCCAACCAGCTGTGTATGACCGCCTGAAATGGCTACAGACTCTTCAGGCCAGCTTTAGCACATCTTGCAACCCTCGGTTCATATTTAGGAAACGCTGCACCACCAAATTGAGGACATGTGCTAGGCATGGCACATGTGTCAACTTTCCCTATCTAAGGGCAGACAGGAGGTTTGAGCCATTATCGCACACCACCATTCCTGGCTACAGCTGGTGTGAACCACCTATGGGACTGTCCCTGCAGAGCTGCAAGAATCTCTGCTCCAGTGTGGTTGCTGTCCCCTAGACACACCAGCTGAAGCACTGCATGGCACCTTTTAGCCTGACTCATGGAATAGCCCTTTGGACACTTAGGGGGTACCTGATGTTCATAGGACAATTCTGCAGAGGAGGGCATGGAGGTGGCGGAGGAGGAGAAGGGGGTAGAGCTCACAGGTCTGGCATCATCACCACCAGCTGTATGGAGACATGGGGGCACAACAAGCTGCAGCACCGAGCCCTGTCCTAAATCCTTTTGAGTTGCAAGCAGCGTTACCCAGTGTGCTGTGAACTAAATATATCATCCCTGCCCATGCTTGCTGGACCACGTGTCAACAGTAAGGTGGACTTTGCAGCTAACTGCCTTGTCCAACGATGCTAGAACATTCCCTTCCACGTGATGGTTGAGAGATGGAACGGCCTTACGTGAAAAGTAGTAGCGACTGGGAACCTGCCATTGTTGTACAGAATCCACCAGGCTGGAAGGCAGAAGTTGGAGAGCCAACAGCTTTGACAAGCTTGCATTTAGAAGCTGGGCATGTGGGTGGCAGGGACTATTTTTTTTCCGCTGCAGCAGATGGGGCCGAGAAATTTGCCAGCTATAGTCTACAGCTGGTGGTGTGCTGCTGGCAGATGTGCTGCTAGGACCTGGGACACCCTGTGCTATACCATCATCCCTGTCAGTGGAGGCTGCTGAGAGGTCGTGACTCAGTATATCAGGAGCAGACTGAAGTGGGTAAGGAGGAGGAGGAGGGATAGATTTGTGCCCCTTTTGTGTGGCTTTTAGGTGCTCTTGCCAACGGGCTGACTGGTTGGACGTTAGATGCCTTGTTAAGCACATGGTACCCAAATGGCTGGTGTTTTTGCCACGTTTGATATGCTTCTACCTCTCTCCACTATAACTCTCTTTCCCATCATCCTCTTCTGATCCCTTCATCACCAATTTCCAATCACATTGCAGTCACAGGTTGTACTCCGGGTTCTCAGCATCACTTCACAAAGGTACTTACCTATCCCCTATCTTTCCCTTTCTTATTCATGTTCACTTCCTCCTTCCTTTCCTTTGAACCCCACCTATGGGTGAGTTTTCTTTCCAATATTTATCCAATTTTCACCTCTACCCCTCTCCACTCCAACTCTGTTTCCCATCTTCCCCATCTGATCCCTTCATCATCAATTTCCTATCCACGGTCTGTTCTCACAGCATACTCATTATTCCTCTTCCTTTCCTTTCATTCACAGTGATTTTTGTAACAATTTGTTCACCTATAACACACATGTGTGCCCGCTCCTACCCTGGGTGTAGCCGGTTTTGGTTGCTTGTGGCGCCCCCCCTCAGCTCCCGGCCAAGACGTCTCTAGGTGGCTTTCCTGCCCCCGGCATCATACCGCCAGCGCATTTATGCCGTAAGTAACAACCTCTCACACTGTGCGGGGGTCCTTTGACCCCCTCCACTACTATGTTGGTATTGATTTTAGGCTTCCAATTCTATATATATATCTTATTACTATTTTTTAGTTGCACCACGGACTCGCTCCTGATGAGTGGCTAAAGGCCACGAAACGCGTAGAGCCTCCTTTATGCCGTGGGTTATTTATCCTAACCAAACCTCCTAGGTCATGGACAACAACATACTTTGGTTAACCTCAAGTCAGGGTCAATAGGGGTTCAGGCCATACTGATCCATTCTGGCTGTTCTCCGATATGTAAATTATTGATGGATTGGGGCCATGTATAATGCATTTAATCTTCTCTACTGTGGTTGTATCATCTCTATCGAAGTAACAGAATGAATTGTATGTCATGTATACTTTTTGTGAACTTTTTTATGTATTTATCGATAAACAATCCTTTTTTACAATTTTTTACAAATTCTTTACCACATTCATCAACTTATCCTTTATCCACCATATAGCTTCATTTAAAGTCCCACTCGCCTTTTCATGTGCCTGGTGCACAGTATGTTATCATGCCTGAGACACAGTTTGCACATAGCAACAGTGTGATCTGCTGCAGATGTCCTGAAAAAGGCCCAGACAGTTGAGCTTTTGGAAGTGGACCAGGAGATAATAGCTGCAGAATGTGATGGAATAGGGTGGCTGCTCTCTACTCTTTCATGATGTCGGCCTCCTTGGGGTCGTGCCACATCTTCAGTTTCCTCCTCTGCTCTATTTGGCACCCAAGTCACATCAGTGACCTCATCATCATCTCCATCTCCTCCATCTTCATCATCATTATTACCACTGGAGACAACTTGAAAATACGCTGCAGCTGGGGGAACACAAATGCCAATTTGTCTACCAGTATTCTCCCCTCTCTCTAGGCTAGTTTTCCTGCCATCCTCAACCTCAGAACCAACATCTTAACCCAGTTATGGCTGGGCATCATCAAGGAGCAAGTGGCTGAAGCTGTGGCTAAATAACTCAGCTGACTCCTCCATGGCTGATGTTGTGGCTATGGCAGGAATAAATGTGGACAAGGAGGCAGGTTTATCCACTCTGGCAACTGAAGGGGACTGCACACTTGTCTTTACTTGCGTGACAGAGGATGAGGAGGATGAGGAAGGTTTAGTAAGCCAGTCCACCACCTCCTCTGCATGCTGTGGCTAAACAAAGGAAATGATGCCCTTCCTGAGGTCTGACCACCACGTCCACCTTTGCCTGTGGACACATTTGTTGCTGGCCCCCTTACAGTGCCACAGGAATGTCTGCCTCTCCTTGTTGTCCTCCCAGACATTATTGGGAGGGAGGGGGCGGTGCTTATTAGCAAATGTATAGAAGAAGAAATGTGTACGTAGATGCACTTTAACCACTTCCTTACTGGGCACTTAAACCCCCCTCCTGCCCAGACCAATTTTTGGCTTTCAGCGCTGTCGCATTTTGAATGACAATTGCGCGGTCGTGCGACGTTGTACCCAAATAAAATTTGCGTCCTTTTTTTCCCACAAATAGAGCTTTCTTTTGGTGGTATTTGATCCCCTCTGCGTCATTTCTGATCGCCGCTATAAACAAAAGAAGAGCGACAATTTTGCAAAAAAGAACAATATTTTTTACTTTTTGCTAAGGTACAAATCCATTAAAAAAATTATTCATCGGTTTTGGCCGATATTTATTCTTCTACATATTTTTGGGAAAAAAAAAAATCGCAATCGGCGTATATTGATTGGTTTGCGCAAAAGTTATCGCGTCTACAAACTGGGAATTGATTTATGGCGTTTTTATTATTTTTTTTTTTTACTAGTAATGGCGGCGATCTGCGATTTTTATCGGGACTGCGATATTGGGGTGGAAATGTCGGACATTTTTTACACATTTTTGGGACCAATGACATTTGTACAGCGATCAGAAATTTAAATGTCCACTGATTACTGTATAAATGTCATTGGCAGTGAAGGGGTTAACCTGCAGGGGGCAGTGTAGGGGTTAAATATGTTTCCTGGCTGTGTTCTAACTGTGGGGGGGCAGGGCTGGTCGGGACATAACAGATCTAACTGATCCCAGTGACAGGGATCAGTAGATCTGTCATGTCCCCTGTCAAAGAACGGGGAACCGCCGTGTTTACAACGGCGGTTCCCCGTTCTGAGGCTCCTGAAAGTGATCGCGGGTCTCGGGCGGACATCGAGTCCGCCCGACCCGCGGGCACGCTCGCGCGCGCGCCGCCGCTGCCTCCAGGGGGCGCGCGGGAGCATGCGCAGTGGGAGGACGTCCATGGACATCCTCCCGGCATTTCAGGTCCGCGCTGGAGCCGTATTTCGGCAATAGCGCGGACCTGGAGGGGTTAATCAATCTAAAATGGTGTTTAGTGCATTTTAATTTTAGTACTACACAGACACACTCCACGGATACACTATAATATACTGCAATATAATGCGTCAAAAGCAAAGTGACGCACAGGACTATATGGCATTAAACTTTCAGTAACGCACAGTACTATATGGCGTTAAAATTGCAGTAACACACACAGAAGTAAATGGTGTTAAACTTGGAGTAACGCACACAGAAGTAAATGGAGTTAAACTTGCAGTAACGCACACAAAACTATATGGCGTTAAACTGGCAGTAATGCACACAGAACTATATGGCGTTAAACTGGCAGTAACGCACACAGAAGAAAATGGTATTAACGTGGCAGTAACGCACAAAACTATATGGCGTTAAACTGGCAGTCACGCACACAAAACTATATGGCGTTAAACTGGCAGTAACACACACAGAAGTAAATGGCGTTAAACTTACAGTAAGGCACACAAAACTATATGACATTAAACTGGCATTAATGCACACAGAACTATATGGCGTTAAACTGGCAGTAGCACACACAAAACTATATGGAGCTAAACTGGCAGCAACGCACACAGAACTATATGGCATTAAACTTGCAGTAACATACACAGAAGTAAATGACAGTAAACTTGCAGTAACGCACAAAACGATATGGCGTTAGACTGGCAGTAAGGCACACAGAAGTAAATGGTGTTAAACTAGCAGTAACGCACACAGAACTATATGGCGTTAAACTGGCAGTAACGCACACAGAAGTAAATGGCATTAAACTTGCAGTAACGCACAAAACTATATGGCGTTAAACTGCCAGTAAAGCACACAAAACTATATGGCGCTAAACGCAGTAGCACACACAAAACTATATGGTGTTAAACTGGCAGTAACGCACACAGAACTATATGGCATTAAACTTGCAGTAACATACACAGAAGTAAATGACGGTGAACTTGCAGTAACGCACAAAACGATATGGCGTTAGACTGGCAGTAACGCACACAGAAGTAAATGGTGTTAAACTAGCAGTAATGCACACAGAACTATATGGCATTAAACTTGCAGTACCATACACAGAAGTAAATGGCGTTAAACTTGCAGTAACGCACAAAACTATATGGCGTTAAACTGGCAGTAATGCACACAGAAGTAAATGGTGTTAAACTGGCAGTAACGCACACAGAACTATATGGCGCTAAACTGGCAGTAACGCACATAGAAGTAAATGGCGTTAAACTTGCAGTAACACACAAAACTATATGGCGTTAAACTGGCAGTAGCGCATACAGAACTAAATGGCATTAAACTTGCAGTAACGCACAAAACTATATGGCATTAAACTATATGACATTAAACTGGCAGTAACGCACACAGAAGTAAATGGCATTAAATTTGCAGTAACGCACAAAACTATATGGCATTAAACTGGCAGTAACGCACACAAAACTATGTGGTGTTAAACTGGCAATAACACACACAGAACTATATGACGTTAAACTTGCAGTAGCGCACACAGAAGTAAATGGCATTAAACGTGCAGTAACGCACAAAATTATATGGCATTAAACTGGCAGTATGCACACAGAAGAAAATGGCATTAAACTTGCAGTAACAGACAAAACTATATGGCCTTAAACTGGCCTAATGCACACAAAACTATCTGGCGTTAAACTGGCAGTAACGCACACAGAACTATATGGCATTAAACTTGCAGTAACATACACAGAAGTAAATGGCGTTAAACTTGCAGTAACGCACAAAACTATTTGGCGTTAAACTGGCAGTAACGCACACAGAAGTAAATGGTATTAAACTTGCAGAAACGCACAAAACTATATGGCGTTAAACTGGCAGTAACACATACAGAAGTAAATGGCGTTAAACTTGCAGTAACGCACAAAACTATATGGAATTAAACTGGCAGTAATGCACACAAAATTATATGGCATTAAACTGGCAGTAACGCACAAAACTATATGGCATTAAACTGGCAGTAATGCGCATAAAACTATATGACGTTAAACTGGCAGTAATGCACACAGAAGTACATGGTGTTAAACTTACAGTAATGCACAAAACTATATGGCATTAAACTGACAGAAACGCACACAAAACTATATGCCATTAAATTGGCATTGATGCACACAGAACTATATGGCATTAAACTGGCAGTAACGCACACAGAAGTAAATGGCGTTAAACTTGCAGTAATGCACAAAAATATATGGAGTTAAATTGGCAGTAACGCACACAGAAGTAAATGGCGTTAAACCTGCAATAACGCACAAAACTATATGGTGTTAAACTGGCAGTAATGCACATAAAACTATATGGCGTTAAACTGTCAGTAACGCACACAGAACTATATGGCGTTAAACTGGCAGTAATGCACACAGAAGTAAATGGCGCTATACTTGCAGTAATGCAATCATATATACCGTGTTCAACCATCACAACACTGACGCTATCTGAACTGTCCCTATACACTAATGTATGTATGAATGACACGGTCTCACTACACTACAGTGAAACTATCTGAGCTGTCCCTACTCTAGCTGCATACTATGCAACGCTGAATGATGGCCCTCCTCACTACACTCACAGTATCCCTAGATTGACACTACACTAATATTCTACACTGACATTTGAAGCACAATAGCACAGTATAGAACACTAACTAACTAATGGCACTGAAAAGAGCCCTGTTCTATCTCTCTCCACGCCGAAATCACACTAAAAATGGCTGCCATTGAAAGAATAATTTTATAATGTGGGGTGGGAATGAGCCATGATTGGATAAAGTCATGATGACAGTGTCCAATCATGACTCTGACAGCAGTGCTCTGTGCCCTGATTGGCTGAAGCTTTCACTGCTTCAGCCAATCATCAGGGATTGCAATGCACTGTTCATTGCCACAATGCATTGCAGTCCATTCGGGGGGCGAACAAACAGTCGAACGTCCCATTTGTTTGGCTGTTCGCCGAACGACCAAACAATGAAAGTTCAGCCCGAACATATGCTCTGGCCGAACCGTTCACCCATCCCTATTTACATGCAACTGTTAGGTAAAGATGGTCCTCAGCAGTAGAAATGCTGCTCTTTATAGTTATTCAATTTAATTTGGTCATCTTTTTTCATGAGCATGATGTGCCACACCTACAGCAAGTTCAGATTATGAAAACCAGGAGTCAGAGGAACATAAACCCTAAAATCTAAAACTTAACACCATAAAACCTGGGGGAATCAATGGTGGAGAAGGATCTGGGTGTTTTGGTAGATCATAAACTTAATAATGGTTATCAGTTATTGAGTTATGATCATAAACTCAATAACTGCCAAGCTGCAGTTTCCAAAGCAAGCAAAGTCCTTTCTTGTATTTAGAGAGGTATGGACTGCAGAGGGAGAGATATCATTTTGTCCCTGTACAAATCATTAGTAAGACCTCATCTGGAATATGCAGTTCAATTTTGGGTACCAGTTCACAAAAAGGATATCAGGGAACTGGAAAAAGTGCAGAGAAGGGCAACCAAACCGATAAGAGGCATGGAGGAGCTCAGCTACGAGGAAAGATTAGAGGAATTTAAATTATTAAGATTAAGGGGGGGTGGGTATGATCACCATGTACAAATACATAAGTGGTCCATATAGTGAACTTGGTGTTGAGTTATTCACTTTAAGGTCATCACAGAGGATAAGTGGGCACTCTTTTCTAGAGGAAAAGAGATTTCATCTCCAAATAAGCAAATGTTTCATAGTAAAAGTTCTGAAAACGTGGAATAGACTCCCTCAAGAACTGGTTCTGGCCAGCTCAGTAGATTGCTTAAAAAAAGGCCTGGATTCTTTCCTAGATACACATAATATAACTGGGTACCTGGGTACTAACATTTATAGGTAAAGTTGATCCAGGGAATATCCCTCTCGGGGGATCAGGAAAGTATTTTTTCCTCTGCTGGAGCAAATTGGATCATGCTTTGCTGGGGTATTTGCCTTCCTCTGAATCCACTGTGGGTATAGGATTGTGTATATAGGATTGTATGATTTTTTTCCCCGGATATTTATTATTTTTTTGTTTTTGTTTCCCTTTTATTGGTTGAACTAGATTGACTTTTTTTCAACCAAACTAACTAGGTAGCTTCCTAAATCAGTGTTAATTTTGTCTACAAAATTAACACTATTTTAGTCTACTAAAACTCGACTAAACTCAAAAATTTCAGATAACTAAAATACCACTAAAACTAAAATGGTTGGTTCATGATACCAGATTGAGAAGGCCAGATAGAGTGTTTAGGTTTTGCTCGCATGTCATTGTTGATTTTGCTGTTGCTGCCCCCCTGGTGGATGGTGCTCGTCAGTGGGGAGGTGTTTTTGTGATGTGTCAGGAATGTGTTTTGGAAGTCCACTGGGCGGATGCCTCTGGGCTTGCCACTTTACCTGTCCATCTATTTGTGTGAGGGTGGGGATGATTGGTGGCTCTGCCTGGTGCACGCCTCGCAAGACGTTTTGAGCGCCGGTTGTGCATTCCGCCGCATGGTGCACATCTTCTGGAGAGCACTTCCGGTTTCGCGCCTACTTGGGTTGGGGATGCTGCGTCAAGTCCAGTCTTGGATACCGGTAATTTGGATAGCGTGTCCGCTCCCTTTCCCTCATACAGTTTACAACCTCTCGGTGGCGGCGTTTGCAGGGCTGCCATGGGGTGGGTGTTCTTTGCATGATGCCTTCCATTTTATGATCTACAGGTGATACTCGAAAAATTAGAATATCGTGCAAAAGTTCATTTATTTCAGTAATGCAACTTAAAAGGTGAAACTAATATATGAGATAGACTCATTACATGCAAAGCAAGATAGTTCAAGCCGTGATTTGTCATAATTGTGATGATTATGACTTACAGCTCATGAAAACCCCAAATCCACAATCTCAGAAAATTAGAATATTGTGAAAAGATCCAATATTCTAGGCTCAAAGTGTCCCACTCTAATCATCCATTAAGCCATAACACATGCAAAGGGTTCCTGAGCCTTTAAATGGTCTCTCAGTCTGGTTCAGTAGGAATCACAATAATGGAAAGACTGCTGACCTGACAGTTGTGCAGAAAACCATAATTGACACCCTCCATAAGGAGGGGAAGCCTCAAAAGGTAATTGCAAAAGAAGTTGGATGTTCCCAAAGTGCTGTATCAAAGCACATTAATAGAAAGTTATGTGCAAGGGAAAAGTGTGGAAGGAAAAGGTGCACAAGCAGCAGGGATGACCGCAGCCTGGAGAGGATTGTTAAGAAAAGGCCATTCAAAGGTGTAGGGGACTTTCACAAGAGAGAATGGAGTCAGTGCATCAAAAGCCACCACACACAGACGGATCCTGGACATGGGCTTCAAATGTCGTATTCCTCTTGTCAAGCCGCTCCTGAACAACAAACAACATCAGAAGCGTCTTACCTGAGCTAAAGAAAAACGGACCTGGTCTGTAACTTAGTGGTCCAAAGTCCTCTTTTCTGATGAGAGCAAATTTTGCATCTCATTTGGAAACCAAGGACCCAGAGTATGGAGGAAGAATGGAGAGGCACACACTGCAAGATGCTTGAAGTCCAGTGTGAAGTTTCCACAGTCTGTGTTGATTTGGGGAGCCATGTCATCTGCTGGTGTTGGTCCACTGTGTTTCAGGGTCAATGCAGCCATCTACCAGGAGATTTTGGAGCACTTCATGCTTCCTTCCGCAGACAAGCTCTATGGGCATGCTGACTTAATTTTCCAGCAGGACTTGGCAACTGCCCACACTGCCAAAAGCACCAAAACCTGGTTCAATGACCGTGGGATTACTGTGCTTGATTGGCCAGAAAACTCGCCTGACCTGAACCCCATAGAGAATCTATGGGGCATTGCCAAGAGAAAGATGAGAGACATGAGACCCAACAATGCAGAAGAGCTGAAGGCCGCTATTGAAGCATCCTGGTCTTCCATAACACCTCAGCAGTGCCACAAGCTGATGCCACGCCGCATTGAGGCAGTAATTGCTGCAAAAGGGGCCCAAACCAAGTACTGAGTACATATGCATGCTTATACTTTTAAGAGGTCTGATATTGTTCTATGTACAATCCTTGTTTTATTGTTTGCATGTAATATTCTAATTTTTTGAGATTGTGGATTTGGGGTTTTCATGAGCTGTAAGCCATAATCATCACAATTATGACAAATCACGGCTTGAATTATCTTGCTTTGCATGTAATGAGTCTATTTTATATATTCGTTTCACCTTTTAAGTTGCATTACTGAAATAAATGAACTTTTGCACGATATTCTATTTTTTCGAGTATCACCTGAATACCTGGGCATATTGGCATCCTTTTGTTCACTACAAACAGTTTCTTCCTTTTCATTGGCCATTAGAGAGAGGACCCACCCAGCACCCTTCTGGCTGGCATTGGGGTTGTGCATGCTGGATTGTGTGGTTCTCGGGAGATCCTGATATGTACTAATGTGGGCTCTCCACATGAGGGAAATACCCCCGCTTTCTTTACTCTCGTACAGGAGAGGTGTGGATCTTTCATTTTGGTGGAATGCTTTGGTTTTGGTAAGCACTCACTGTGTTTCTTTAGGAGTCTATTGTTGTTGGGTGAGACTTAGTAATATATGTATATATCCCCTATTAGGACATGTATTTCCTGGCTGTTGATCCATAAGATGTTACCCACCTGGTGCAGGAACTATTTAGTCATTGGTTAGATTGTAACCTATTCGTCACACTCAGGTCAGCCAAGTTTGGGCTTTACTTATTAAGACATGGCTATATGAAAATGGTATTCAATATAACTTTCAGCTGTATAGTCTCCGCTTTTAAATGCACTTTTGCTTTTGTTTTCCTTTGATTCTGATGAATGTGTATTTACTTTAATTTTTCCTTGATTCTACCTTGGATTTCCTGTTGTGTGTTTGTTGTCATCAAGATTATCTATCATTGGTCTCCCCCTAGCCGGAACGTGCCAGACAATTTAAGGTGCACATATATTAAACCCCCCCTTTTTTTTTCTCTCTCTATCTCCATTTTCAAGGGATAGAGATCTTTATGTGTCTATCAGTATATATGTTGATTATTTCCATGTTTATATACAGTATAGGTGTGGAGCCAGACTCTATGTCCAGAAGAAGCTACGTACTCTTGTTGTGAAACGCATCAATGTAATTTCCGTACTTGACGCCCAGCAGTGCCTCGGTTGCGGCAAGGCATCCAGAAGGCCTGAGGAGTGAGACAGCAGGAAGGTGAGTGTCATAGGCTTTATACACCCAGAGGAGGTATATCCTCCAGCCTTACATTCGCTAAGACCCTTCCAGCCTCTGCATCACTTGTGGATGCTCCCTCAGTGTATCCTGCAGAGTGTTAAACGGCCTTGGAATCACACTGCAGCACATGTAGGAAAGTGATTGTGGTTACTGGGGCATATAACGGCACAGTCCATAGGGGTGTGGCGCGACAACTGCGTAAGGCATTAGCCTACCCCTGACCCCAGTATCGTATGCATCATTGTGCACTCTACTCAAGCCACTATACTAGTGGACCTCAAGGTCATTTTGTACCGTGGGTCTACCCCAGTTTTCATACAATCCGCCATTGTCCAGTGGCGAGCTGTCTATACAGTGCAGTGTTCCACTTAACTGTGCACATCCTCTATCTCCATCCTTACCGGCCACTCAGGTGATTCCACTCTAGGCCTGAAAGGCCCCTCACCATTCTATCCCAAGTGGAAAGGACTCACCCACCACAGGACTTACACTTAAGATAGACCTTCTTGCCAGTACCTGGGAGGACCAGATACAAACCTTCCCTGCAAGTGGACTGCTCCACAGCTCTCACTCCTGGATATTCCAATTACCTCCCTCCCCCCCCCTCCCCCACTGGCACAGCGGCTCTCTCCATCACACCCTGATATAGGGGTCATCGCACACATGCTATAGCCACCAGAGGCACTGCAGTATCTGGAGTCGCCTTACACTCTAATTTACTTTCTTCTACAGGGGATACATTGTTCCCCCAGGCAACACAGATGCTGTAATTTCTTTGGTGTCCGGACGGTTATTGTTTTTTCCATGTTATATGTTTGTCCGTTGTCATCACGTTCAGTGTCACCCCATTTGTGTGTTGGGACCGGAGGGCACCCCATGTATTGAGAGTGCCCTTAAGGCTGTAATTTTAAATGACATATTACCTAATAAAATTTGCTATACATTTTTAGTAAACTACCTTTTAGACTGTAGTCTTTCCAAAAAGCCACTTTGGCCTTCCTTGGGATATTTGTATACAACTATGGAATAAAGCCCTGAAAAAGTGGCTGTTTGGCCATGAAACATGTTGGCAACCTCCATATAATACCCTTTGATGCTATGCTATGTACATGTGATTTTATATATCTTTGTTGGCAGCCCTCCTTTCCTTATATGTATATATGTATTTTATACTTGAATAAACGCTTGTTTTTAATCAATATATGTGTATGCTATATCATCGGGAAACCACCACTTAACACCTAACTCCCCAATATTACCCTTCTATATGTATCTAATATATAGGGCTGGTGCTCGCTGATAGGTGTTGAGCTGTTTCAGCCAAGGGATTCGACTATATATTCACAATATTTTGTTTCAAAACTAAAATGGCATTTTAGTCAAAATACATGACTAACTAAATCGAAATTTGATGTCAAAATTAAAACTGCACTACCACATAAGAATAAATAGGGGTTATCTACTAAGTACTAAGCTGCTGAAAGAAAAACAAATTAAGAAAAAGGCCATTCTTATTTGTTTTTTTAATAGTTAATGTTGGTAATATATATTCAGGTAATATGTGCAATGGCATTATAGTCAATAGAGTTTAATTTTTTTGTTTCTTTTTTATATTTTAAAGTTGCACCTCTATTTGTCAAAAAGCAATGTTTTTGTTTGTTTATGAAACTTGGTATTATTTGTAAAGATGTCATACAGTATCTCACAAAAGTGAGTACACCCCTCACATTTCTGTAAATATTTTATTCTACCCTTCCATGTGACAACACTGAAGAAATGACACTTTGCTACAATGTAAAGTAGTGAGTGTACAGCTTGTATAACAGTGTAAATTTGCTGTCCCCTCAAAATAACTCAACACACATCCATTAATGTCTAAACTGCTGGCAACAAAAGTGAGTACACCCCTAAGTGAAAATATCCTAATTGGGCCCAAAGTGTCAATATTTTGTGTGGCCACCATTATTTTCCAGCACTGCCTTAACCCTCCTGGGCAAGGAGCTTACCAGAGCTTCACAGGTTGCCACTGGAGTTCTCTTCCACTCCTTCATGATGACATCACAGAGCTGGTGGATGTTAGAGACCTTGCACTCCTCCACCTTCCATTTGAGGATTCCCCACAGATGCTCAATAGGGTTTAGGTCTGGAGACATGCTTGTCCAGTCCATCACCTTTACCCTCAACTTCTTTAGCAAGGCAGTGGTCGTCTTGGAGATGTATTTGGGGTCATTATCATGTTGGAATACTGCCTTGTGGCCCAGTCTCCGAAGGGAGGGGATCATGCTCTGCTTCAGTATGTCACAGTACATGTTGGCATTCATGATTCCCTCAATGAACTGTAGCTCCCCAGTGCCGGCAGCACTCATGTAGCCCCAGACTATGACACTCCCACCACCATGCTTGACTGTAGGCAAAACACACTTGGCTTTGTACTCCTCACCTGGTTGCCGCCACACTCGCTTGACTCCATCTGAACCAAATAATTTTATCTTGGTCTCATCAGACCACAGGACATGGTTCAAGTAATCCATATGCTTAGTCTGCTTGTCTTCAGCAAACTGTGGGCTTTCTTGCATCATCCTTAGTAGAGGCTTCCTTCTGGGACGACAGCCATGCAGACCAATTTGATGCAGTGTGCAGCGTATGGTCTTAGCACTGACAAGCTGGCCCCCCACCCATTCAACCTCTGCAGCAATGCTGGCAGCACTCATATGTCTATTTCCCAAAGACAACCTCTGGATATGACGCTGAGCACGTGCACTCAACTTCTTTGGTTGACCATGGCAAGGCCTGTTCTGAGTGGAACCTGTCCTGTTAAACCACTGTATGGTCTTGGCCACGGTGCTGCAGCTTAGTTTCAGGGTCTTGGCAATCTTCTTATAGCCTAGGCCATCTTCATGTAGAGCAACAATTCCTTTTTTCAGATCCTCAGAGAGTTCTTTGCCATAAGGCGCCACGTTGAACTTCCAGTGACCAGTATGGGAGAGTGAGAGTGATAACACCAAATTTAACACACCTGCTCCCCATTCACTCCTGAGACCTTGTAACACTGTCACACACCTTGTAACGAGTCACATGACACCGGAAAGAGAAAATGGCTAATTGGGCCCAATATGGACATTTTCATTTAGGGGTGTACTCACTTTTGTTGCCAGCGGTTTAGACATTAATGGCTGTGTGTTGACTTATTTTGAGGGGACAGAACATTTACACTGTTATACAAGCTGTACACTCACTACTTTGCATTGTAGCAAAGTGTCATTTCTTCAGTGTTTACAAAAATGTGAGGGGGTGCACTCACTCTTGTGAGATACTGTGGGGGGTCATTTACTATATCGCTGCCGCAAAATAGCGGTAAAATTGCAGTAAAATTACCGCGAATCGCGGTAATTACCACGATTCACGGTAAATAGCGCTAAAACGGTATTCACAATAGCGCTGGCGGTAAATAACAGCCAAAATGGAATTCACTAAAGCTCCTAGGTCACAGATAACGGCCAACTCCTTACTCCAGCCCAGACCTGGAGTTGTGCAAATAGAAATAATGTTTGGAGCATGATCTGATCCCCTAAATTGTACTAAAACATGTGGTATATTGTTTAAAGATAATCTGCTTTTAAACTGTGTGAAAAAGTGATTTCTACACTGAAATATCTTAAAAAGTCTGAGAAGAGATAAATACCCCGTCTCCTTACTCCTAGGCACAGAGCACAGCTGAGCACAACTGAGCATGCTCAGACACAAAACAACTCTCAAAATAACTCTCATGGAGTAATTCATTGAGTAGTTAGTAAATACCAAAATGTGAGTTATTTTACACACATTTTTTGAGAGTGAAGATGAGAGTTATTTTGCCAAGTGCAAGTTTCTGCCATTCATTCTAATTGTACAATTGTTACTTTATCAAATAAATCCATTTCATGTTGAAAATAAATGTATCTTTCACTCAAAGAAATTCTCCTGGCAACAATGTTGCACATTTGAGAATCTATTTTGTTTTTAAGAATGCTACAATGTGAAATTTCTTCATGTTCTGTAAATATTTTTTTTTTCTCTGTCAATTTCACTTTGCTGCTGTCCATGTCACAAAAATATTTCCCTAAACTCACACAGATGTCTTTACAAACCACAAACAATACCATTGCTTATGGACATTTTCATTTTTTATTTTTTTATTTATTTTTAGAAAAACTTCAAATAGCACTGAAGAAATCCATAAGAATACATCCAAACTCGTCATGTTGTTCAAACACAAACAATACCATTGCTTATGCAAATGTCAAATTAGTGTAATTTATTAATTTAATTCAATGATGAAAAATTGAAATAGATAGCCTGAAGTAGAAATCTTAACGCCTGTCATTCCATCACCTATATGTCCACAGAAATGCAGGATGTATGTAGATAAGGAGGATATGCAGCTTTGCAGTGGCTCCGAAGGTAGCTCGGCTGATTAGCATTCTTTGTTTCTAGGGTTTGAATCCCACGCAAGCCATGTCCTGTTGTATTTACGACTTATGATATTCACACAACAAACATTACCATTGCTTATGCAAATGTCAAATCAGTGTCATTTTCTTGCCAAATTCTAATCGAAGAACAAAAGCAGAAATCCTAACACCTATCATTCCATCACCTATATGTAAACAGAAATGCAGGATATCTGTGTAGATTAGCAGGATATGCAGCTTTTCAGTGGCTCCGAAGGTAGCTCAGCTGTTTGTTTCTTGGGTTTGAATCCCACTCAAGCCATGTCCTGTTGTAATTTCTACTGTTCACCCAAGTTTTTCACCCTTGCAGCACTGACTTTCTGGGTTACAATTGTGAACATGCTATTTAATGTCGAGAAATACTCTTATTTCCCTATGTTGTTAAAAATAACTTGGGAATACTGGCCTAACTTCTCTTTCGTCAAAATGTTGTATTTTTGGGTAGGAGGGTTACACCACCATTGCAAATCTTCCCAGATACACTATCTAGGCCAAAGTAGTGGGACGGCTGCCTTTACACACACATGAACATTAATGGCAGCCCAGTCTTAGTCCATTGTGTGAAAATAGGATTTGGCACCCCCTTTGCAGCTACAACAGCCACAACTCTTCTGGGAAGGCTGTCCACAAGGTTTAGGAGTGTGTCTATGGGACTGTTTGACCATTCTTCCAGAAGAGCATTTGTGAGGTCAGGAACTGATGCTGGATGAGAAGGCCTAGCTTGCAGTCTATGCTCTAATTCAGCAAAAAGGTTTTTATTGTGTTTATGAACCTTGCTTTGTGCACTGGTGTGCAGTCATGTTGGAATAGGAACAGGCCATTCCCAAACTGGTCCTACAAACTTCAGATCAGGAAATTGTCCAAATGTGTTGGTATGCTGATCAGTTCCCTTCATTGGAACTAAGAGGCCAAAAACAACTGCTGAAATAATAAATCACATCAGAATACCCCCTCCACCTATTTATTTGGACCAGTGCATAAAGACATGGGTGAAGGAGTTTGGGGTGGTGTAACTTGACTGACCTGGACTCCTGACTCCAATACAATAGGACACCTTGGGGATCAATTAGAGTGGAAACTGCAAGCCAGGCCTTCTCGTCCAACATCAGTGCCTGACCTTACAAAGGCATATTGCTTGGTATGCTGAGCATGGCTATGGACTAATGCCTCGTACACACGGGACGACGATCGTACGTACGATCGTCGCAAATTGTATGTTGGCTGTTGTATCTAGCATACTGACTGCACTACATGATTGTACGACCACAGAAGAACGTTCAGGTGCATGTAATTAGCATCCAGCCGTTCCTGACTTCTGAGCATGCGTGTTTTGCACAATACAACTTGTTGTACCAGCTGCTCTGTACACACGATACAACGGTCGTATGAGCGCTTGTTGGTACGACCAAGTTTTCTAGTTTGCTCATACAACTCCCTTGTACGACCGTCGTATGTTCGACTGTTCTAATCGTGCATACAAACGATCGATATCGCATACAACGGTCGTTAGTACGACCTGTTGTATACGACCGTCGAACCGTGTGTACGAGGCTTAAGACCCCATAAACACTATTAGATTTGCGACAAATCTTTGGATTCAGATTGACCCAGACCCTTTAATATGAGGGCAAACCTTAAGAGTTTAAATGTGTATGCAATCAGGCAGGTCCTTACACTACATGGTTTAGTTATATAAGAACACAAAAATATGCACAAAGTCTAATAATGTATATGGGCTCTTAGTCCATTTGCATGCACAAAGGTAATCACAGCCCCAAATCAGATCACATATCGCAGTGCAAACTCACACAGGCGTCTTATTGCATGATGTAAACATCCCTGTGCTCCAATTCTGACCCTGTGTAATAAAAAAAAGGAGCTGTGTGTTTGCTCCGATTGTATGTCTGAATATGCAAAGCAATCTCTATGGCTGAATTCGTATTGCACAGAGCTTACATACGAGTCACACTGCAGTGTGCGAATCATATGCTAGCTCCAAGGTTTGAGCAGTGTGAACCGGCCCTCACCAACCCAGAACTCTGTGATCACCTGGAAGTTCCAGTGCTGGGAGGATGTTAGACAAGTGCTGCTCCAATCGGTTTTGACTAAAAATTAGGGTACTGGAAATCTAAAAAAACATTCATATATCTATGCGCATACACAGCCATATATATATGCTCATCAATGCACACACAGCCATATATATATATGCGCATCAATGCACACACAGCTATATATATATATATATATGCGCATCAATGCACAAACAGCCATATATGTGCGCATCACAAGTATATGTTTGCATGCAAATGCGCTTATATGCACACTTGTGCGCATTAGCATATATACATGGCAGTGGTATTAATATCATTGGCACAGAGCAATGGCAGAGGGAGAAGAACATGTTATGCTGGCAGTGGGTGCCTTTTGTGAGGCAGCCCATCAAGAAGCAGGCCAAGATATTGCGGCACCTCTGTTTCATCTTTGCCAGACACGGCTTTTTGCCCCACGGCATTTTTGGAAAACATGCGGGACTCTGATATCTGGAGCAGGTTTCGCTTAAGGAGACCAGCAATTATGCACCTCTACCACCTCATACAGGAAAAAATCGCACCAATGACAGAATGCAGTCATGCTGTGTCAGGCTATTGGTGACCTTATATATCTTGGGACGAGGCAGCTTTCCTAGCCACTTCTGCAAGTATTATGGGCATAAGCCATCCCACAGTGTCCAGGATGTTTATGCAGGTCATAAATGCCATTCTTGACCTTGTACCACAATTTTTACACTGGCCACAAAATGAAGATGAGTGGAATGATGTGAAGGTGGCTTTCTACCACTGTGCTCAAATGCCACAAATCCTGGGGGCCATTGATTGTACACATGTGGCAATCAGGGCCCCCAGGATCAGTGAAGTTGGTTATCGGAACCGAAAACAGTACCACTCCCTCAATGTCCAAGTTGTCTGTGACGCCAGGCAGTGGATTATGAGTGTCCAAGCAGCTTTCCCAGGGTCCTGCCATGATGCCTACATCTTGAAGCAGTCTGGACTCTTCAGGAAATTTGAATGTGGCCAAGCGGCTTATTAGTACAGTGTATTTTTTTTATCTAAAACTCAAATGTAAAGTTACATACAGACATACATGTTTGGCAAAATTAGAGGCTCAACACAGAGAAACAGATTTGTACGCAATGTATATGCACCTTGGTTGGACGCAAGCTGACATCTTGATCCACTTGTGTGCACCCAGCCTGGCAGCTCATCCCAGGAACATTAGAGAGGTTGTCTCTAGCTAATAACATTAATGTGCAGCAAGCTGAAAAGGTTTGCCCCCTGCACAGAAGCTGAACACGCTAGTCATTACAATGGCATTCCCACATGAACAAGGAGTCATTTGATGTGGGAATGAGTCAATGTAGGTTTAGTCTAAACATGGTGCAAGATATGGTACAAAATAAAGGTCTGTGCTGCTTCATGCACATAAGACTTTAAAAAAAACATCCAAAAAATGTCTGTAGCTTATGGGCACTTTCACACTGGGGGCAGTGGGGCATTAGCTGTAAATCCCCGCTAGTCACAGCGGGGATTTACTGCTGTTAGAGTGGCGCTAAGGCTGCGGGAGTGGGGCACTTTGAACCCCCCTCAAGGGGTTAAAGCAGGGTTAAAAGTGCCCACTCTCTGCGCTTCCGAGGTGTTGTGCAGCCGCTTTAGAAGCGCTGCCCATGGTTTTTAATGGGCAGGGGCGGTGGAGGAGCGGTATATTACCGCTCACCGCACCGCTCCAAAGATGCTGCTTGCAGGACTATTTGTAACGTCCTGCAAGCGGACCGCAACAGTGTGAAAGCACTCAGGCTTGGGGTGGATGGGGAGTGACTTTTGCGGCTCTTTACATGAGCTTTTTTTTTTTCGGCTAAATAGCGCCTGTAAAGTGCCTCAGTGTGAAAGAGGTCTATCTGTAATTTTTGCACCTTTTACCGGTGTTATATTACCGCCTTTTTTTTGCCCCTTTTTGCAATTTTTTGTGCGTTTTTATAGGGCCAGCGTTTTTTTTTTTCTTTTTTTTTTTTTTACTCAATTGGTCTAAAACGTCCAAAAACGTTGGGGATCTGCGTTCTATAGCATTTTTGGTTGTTTTTGGCCATTTTTGATCGTTTGAACATTTTTACAGCTGAAAAACCAGGTTGGCCTAATACATTCTTCCTTGTCTCCCATTTTGTAGACAGGCATCTATGGCCACAAAAAGGGATTGGATGGACTAATGTTTGCTTTTTTGTTTATTTTCCAGGGGATGCTGGCTATCCGCATCTGACGTGGCTAATGGCACCAATCAGGTACCCCCAGGGCCAGCCACAACATCGCTAAAATAGTGCCTTGCGGAGAAGCCGGGCCATTGTTGAGCTTACTATTGACTTACTGAAGTCCCGATTTCTCTGCTTGGCCAGGCCTGGGGGGGAGCTACTGTACTCTCCTCCAAAGGCTTCCAGGATCATCCTTGCCTGTTGCATTTTGCACAACATGTGCCTTGCAAGGGGTGATTCATGGGAGCTGGATGAGGAGAGGGAGCCAGAGGTCCGTCAGCTGGCAGTCCCTAGGGACCAAAACACAACTGGCGGGATTGGCGCCCGGAATCGATTGATTGCTGGTTACTTTACAGGTACGTTTTAGAACATAGCTAGAGATTGAGAATGTGTAAAAATAACAACTTTGCAGGCTAGTTCTCACAGAAATCCAGATGCTAACAAACATATGCCAGTTGGGGTTGACCCTTTATCTAGTGTGTAGTCAACATGACAAACACTGTTTGCTTGCCCACTAACCTCTTTTCTCAAATGTGTGCCAATTTTGAAGAGAGTGTAACACCTGGCAGGTGTTTGCT
>BLSH010145705.1:1062189-1081010 GCA_018402905.1 Glandirana rugosa | reverse complement strand
TGGGGTTCGGACTCACAAAAGTGTGACAACGTCAGGCGAACGTCCTGCAATGTTTTTCAGGACGTTCGTCGTAGAAACCTCGCCACGCCACTCGCCATTATATGGCGAAGAGGTAGCGGGGACGGGTAACTTTTGGTACCCGTCGCGAAGGTTTCGCCGACGTGTGGTGGAGCCTTCGCGTCTCTTGCCCGTGAAAATTGGGGCAAAATTGGGGAACTCCCCCTAAAATGTCTGTAGCTTATGGGCACTTTCACACTGGGGGCAGTGGGGCATTAGCTGTAAATCCCCACTAGTCACAGCGGGGATTTACTGCTGTTAGAGTGGCGCTAAGGCTGCGGGAGTGGGGCACTTTGAATCCCCCTCAAGGGGTTAAAACGGGGTTAAAAGTGCCCGTTCTCTGCGCTTCCGAGGTGGTGTGCAGCCGCTTTGGAAGCGCTGCCCATGGTTTTCAATGGGCAGGGGCGATGGAGAAGCGGTATATTACCGCTCACCGCACCGCTCCAAAGATGCTGCTTGCAGGACTTTTTGTAACGTCCTGCAAGCGGACTGCAACAGTGTGAAAACACTCAGGCTTGGGGTGGATGGGGAGTGACTTTTGAGGCTCTTTACATGCGCTTTTTTTTTGTCTAAATAGTGCCTGTAAAGTGCCTCAGTGTTGAAGAGGTCTATCTGTAATTTTTGCACCTTTTACCGGTGTTATATTACCGCTTTTTTTTGCAATTTTTTGTGCGTTTTTAAAGGGCCAGCTTTTTTTTTTTTTCTTTTACTCAATTGGTCTAAAACATCCAAAAACGTTGGGGATCTGCGTTCTATAGCATTTTTGGTTGTTTTTGGCAGTTTTTGATCGTTTGAACATTTTTACAGCTGAAAAACCAGGTTGGCCTAATACATTCTTCCTTGTCTCCCATTTTGTAGACAGGCATCTATGGCCACAAAAAGGGATGGAAAGGACTAATGTTTGCTTTTTTGTTTATTTTCCAGGGGATGCTGGCTATCCGCAGCTGACGTGGCTAATGGCTCCAATCAGGTACCCCCAGGGCCAGCCACAACATCCCTACAATAGTGCCTTGCAGAGAAGCCGGGCCATTGTTGAGCTTACTATTGGCTTACTGAAGTCCCGGTTTCTCTGCTTGGCCAGGCCTGGAGGGGAGCTACTGTACTCTCCCCCAAAGGCTTCCAGGATCATCCTTGCCTGTTGCATTTTGCACAACATGTGCCTTGCAAGGGGTGATTCATGGGAGCTGGATGAGGAGAGGGAGCCAGAGGTCCGTCAGCTGGCAGTCCCTAGGGACCAAAACACAACTGGCGGGATTGGCGCCCGGAATCGATTGATTGCTGGTTACTTTACAGGTACGTTTTAGAACATAGCTAGAGATTGAGAATGTGTAAAAATAACAACTTTGCAGGCTAGTTCTCACAGAAATCCAGATGCTAACAAACATATGCCAGTTGGGGTTGACCCTTTATCTAGTGTGTAGTCAACATGACAAACACTGTTTGCTTGCCCACTAACCTCTTTTCTCAAATGTGTGCCAATTTTGAAGAGAGTGTAACACCTGGCAGGTGTTTGCTTTTGTCTATGCCACCTGTATATATGTTAAATGAACAAGAACCTCAGCTAAGTATCTAAATGTGTTTTTGTATTTTCAGGGGATCCGTCTGTTTAGGCAGCCATGGCATGTACCCTGGGAATCTTTTTGGGATGACTGTCTGGCGTCACAGGTGTGTTTTGAAATCTTATCTTACGTTTTTGTATTGGCTAATAAAAAGTCAAATCTTGAACTTACCAGCTCGCTGCAGTGGTTAGCAACAGAGCAGGCATGATCTTTCTTTTCATGGGTGATGATGCTGGAGTTCCTGGGCCCTACCCCAGTCAAGTGCACACAGAGCACACAGCTTGTTTTGGAGGGCACCCAAGCCTTGCTGATGAGCCACCTCTGTGCATGGCTGGCAACATAGACACTCCTAGCTCTGACCTCCACCCCATACATTGTTAGTCAATAGCAGTTACTGCTGCCTCTGCTAATCTGAAGAATGAGTACACATACAGCCAAGGCTCTTGTGCCCATTAGTGCATAGTGATGGAGCTCAGGTAAGTATTTGAGTGACTGTGGGGGTTGCTGGCTAGAGAATATTTGTTACATTCATACATAGAAGCCATGAAGGTACAAACACTTCTACCTTTGTAAAGAATGTTCTAGGGCAATCATTGCTAACATCAGTCCTGATCTGGAAAAAACTGTAACATAAACTCATGCTAGGCTGCACTGAGAATTGATTGTCATGATGAAATGCCAATTATCCATTGTTCACATTTTACAGGAGCGGTACTGCTTTCGGTTCAAGGTGGTAGGAAGGCACCTTTATATCCTGCACTCATCTTCATTTGTGGAAAATAGATCGTTTGTGATACAAGGCAAGAACTGGCATCTATGACCTGCATAAATAGCCTGGCACATCAGATGTGGCTTGGAAGCTGCCCAGCAACCTGGCCATGCCTTTCCTGTAAGCAGCTGGCGGGGGTGCATAATTGCTTCTTGTTTGGTCAAGAACCTGTACCAGATATCAGAGTCCTGCATGTTTCCCAAATCTGTACATGGTGCAAAAAGCCGTGGCTGGCTACATTGCTCCATAAGTGGCTTGAATAAATAAAAATGTTTTCAAATAACCATATATGTGACCTCTTTGTTCAAATTCCTAGACGTAAGCTGCGAATGCATCATGCAATCAGATTGCTGAATGTCTTTGTTTTTAAATGTACATTTAGCAAACACTGTAAGATGAAGACCTTCCACAGTTGGTTCCATGGGTTTGATTCCCAGGTGTCACCTGCTTCAAATTTACATTGTATGTTCAAAATGATGCTGATTAACAAGCTTTTTTGGGGCTTCCATACTATGAAGTTTGTAAATGTATGCAATGGTACATACATATTCAATATTATGGGGTGCTGCAGGTGTGTTCTTGATTTTAAGGGGAACGCCATGCCTATAAGATCAAATAGTGACACCAGCAAACAGTAGTAAAGGTATTTTCTCAATATAATTGTGTTCAAATGACTTAAAATGACCCAGATGGCATCACCTACTGAAATCTTGCATTCTACTCAGCAGCATATGCAGAAAATAGACAAACCGCTAAGAGGTAATGCCACATCAGTATGAGTATGGTTGTTATGAGAATTGAAATGCCAAACCTTTATTAGCTCCAATTTAAATCAGGCAAACATTATTACTTGGATTTTGTATGTTTAATTCCACTCAGCTGGGTAGTGTAGTGGTTAGCTCATCTACCTTTCAAATTTGGTTCCATGGGTTTGATTCCCAGGTGTCACCTGCTTCAAATTTGCATTGGATGTTGAAAATGATGCAGACACTGATTACCAACCTTTTTGGGGCTTCCATACTATGAAGTTTGTAAATGTATGCAATGGTACATACATATTCAATATTATGGGGTGCTGCAGGTGTGTCCTTGATTTTAAGGGTAACGCCATGCCTAAGTCAAACCTCCAAAACTGGGTAGGGTCACACCCCCAGGCGCATAATAGGCCCTTTGGGTCTGGTAAGTATTTAAAGGAGAACCCCACACTCAATTTGACAAAATGCATAAGGGCACCCCAAAATCCAAACCAGGCCCCTCAGGTATAGTATGGATTTAAACGGCAACCCCACAGCAAAGTCAACAAAAAACAGGCACAGGGGTCCTCCCAAAGACAAAACCAGACCCCAAAGCACCCTTCCCATGTTGAGAACATGTGATCTGGTAAGATTCAGAGGGGCGCACTCACCCGTCCCCACCCCCCCTGCCATGCCAGGGCTGCATGCTCGGATAAGGGTTTGGTTTGGATTTTGGGGGGACACCAACACCATTTTTTAACAATTTGATGTGGGGTTCCCCTTAAAATCCATACCAGACCCGAAGGGCCTGGTATGGATTGGGGAGACTCCCAACGCAATGCTTTTTCAGTGATCTTTATCTATATTGCAGGGAACCAGCAATACATTCCAGCCACGACCGATTTTAAATTACAATTTTTCCTTTACAAATGTCATTTTGCGGTGCCACTGTTCTAAACATCACAGAGATCCATACTAAGGGGACCCCCCAAGCACAATATTTAAGCACTTGCCGCCCGCCCGCCGCAGTGTGACGGTGGCAAAGTGGTTCGTTAACGCAAACCGCCCTCACCTGACGGCAGCTGCGATGACTAGCATTGTGAGCGCGTGCGTGCTGCCGGGGGCACTCTCACATGCCCACTGTGTTCTGGGGGGGGTCAGGGAGTGGGTAGGGTGGACTCGATCGCCACTGGCTACCCGCGATGGCCCCTCTGCAGTGAAAGAACGGAGGTCTGTGTATGTAAACATGGATCTCCGTTCGGACAGAGGGGGAAGGGCGGTGATCACAGGCTTCCTGTATATGGAAGCCGTGATCACTTCCCTCCCCCTGGCAGCCCAGTCCCCATACAGTTAGAACTCCCCATAGGGAACACAGTTAACGCTCTCCAGGTTAACCCCTTCACTGCCAATGGCATTTCTACAGTAAGCAGTGCATTTTTAGACCACTGATCGCTGTATAAATGCCAATGGTCCAAAAAAATGTCTAAATGGTCCGACATGTCTGCCGCAATATTGCAGTGCCACTAAAAATCTCAGATCGCTGCCATTACTAGTAAAAAATGTAAAAAATACAACTCCAGAAATTTATTTGCATCATCCCTAAACACAGCAACTTTTGCGCAAACAAAACAATAAACGCCGATTGCAAGTTTTTTTTTAACAAAGATAGGAGGAAGAATATAAATTGGCCAATAACAAGTAAATAAAATTATTTTTATTTTTTTTCAATTAGATTTGTATTTTAGCAAAAAAGAAGAAAAACTGGTTATTTTGAAAAATTGTCGCTTTTTTTTATTTAGAGCGGCGATCACAAATGACGCAGAGGAGATCAAATATCACCAAAAGAAAACTCTATTTGCGGGTAAAAAAGGACGCAAATTTTGTTTGGGTACAACGTCGCACAACCGCGCAATTGTCAGTTAAAGCAACGCAGTGCCAAATGGCAAAAAGTACTCAGGTCCTAAAGCGTGAATTCCTTCCGGGGCTGAAGTTGTTAAAGGAATATTTTTTTTTCACTTTAACCATTATTAAAACCACTGCTCATGAAAAAAAAAAAATATTAGAAACTTTTTTATCTATTCAGACATGTCCCCTGGGGCTAAGGCTGTTAAAATTAGAGAGAGGGGTGGTAATGTTATTTTTTTTTTTTTTATGGCAATGAACTTGCATACAACCACAAGTTCAAACCCAGCCAACATCAACACTTAACCTGAGAGGCATCTTCACAGGCAAATAGAGCTCGCATGTGTGCTATTTTAGTTGTAGTTGCCTTTAACTGGGAGTTATTTTAAGGCACTGCTGGAGTAGATTTAGGAGGTATAGTAAATCAGGGCCTGTATATCACAATGGCTAAATCTGTGTCTGTAGTGCATGTTCAAACCTTAATACCATAAATAACAACATGTTATTAGATTTTTCTATAGCGTATCTAATGAGTTTGGCAATGCTTAAATAATGCATTACAATTTAACTAAACCCATTAGATTTTAGTCAGCTATAATGTACTGGAGATTTTAGTTGACTAAAATACAACTAAAGCTAAAACAATTCATATGGCTAAAATGCGACTAAAGCTAAATGGAAATTAGTCAAAAGACTATGACTGAATCAAAATTTGACGTCAAATTAACACTGCCTAAAACCTAACCCTAATCTTAAATTTGAAATTTAAGGTTAGCCCTAATGCTGACTTAACTACTTATTTAACACTGTTGTTAACCAAACTCCTAATGCTAGCCATACATGGCTCAAATGTTGACCATTTCTTGCTGAAAGAGCTGAAATTTGAGCTGTAGGTTGCCTTGTTGGCATCACGTGGCTCAACAAACTTTGATTACAAAATTGAAGAAGCCAGGTGGAAAATTGTTGGCTCAACAGTGAAATTCAATAAGATGCAGTTACGGTTGGGGTATTCAGAAAGTGGCAGTTATCAGCTGTCTGGATACAACAGCCAGTAGGAGAAATTCTTCCATCCACACTGTTTCTCTTATTCAGCACTATGCCCATCCAACTTAATGTGACTGGGAGAATCTAGGGGTTTCTCTTGTTCAGTCCGTGGAGCTGGGTTACATTTTACTCTTTTGTCCTTTCAATAAAAAGGCTCTGAGGGTAAGGCAGTGCAACCAACTATGGCTACACCAGAAGACCATGTTTTCTGTGAAATTGTGTAAGAGTAGAGAGAGTGGAAAATTGGGAAATTTTTGGTCACATGTTCAGTGTCCTCTATGTCAACTCGAAACCTTTTAAAGTGCAGAGAGTTCATTGGTTTCCGGAAAGGCATCCTGGACAATGCAATAAGCTATCTGAAAAAAAAAAAACCAATGACGTTGGTAGGCAGAATTAGTTTAAAAGTGAAAAGAAGATGCTATCTCACAGAAACAATCCTACCAGTTTGTCATACCACACCTTTTACCACACATGAAGGAAAATGTGAATTTTGAGGTTTCTGTTTCCTCTGTAAATCACACTTGTACCCTACAGACGCTGTATGTTTCTTTCCTTTAAGCAAGTGAGAATTTGCAAATATGACCAGTTTTAAAAACGTACACCTTCAGTTATAGTAACGGCAAATTTCCATTGTCCTGAAATATGTTGTAATCCATATATTGAACTTGGTGCAAAGTTATTATTTATGTCTGGAGGAAAAAGTTTAACCTCCAGGTATGAAAAGGCTTCTTCACAAACAGCTGCGAAAATGTGAAGTAGACCAGCCTTTTACAACCAGTGTGCCTAGGCACACTGGGGTGCCTTGAGTTTCTTAAGGGGCGCCTTGGCAAAATGCCTAAAAATTGCCCAAAAAATTGTATACAAGCCTGCGTATGGATGATGCCTGCCTTTTAGTTACACAAAGCTACAGGTTTTGATTGTGCAACCTTACAACCATAGGTGTGTGCAGCCTATTGCATTAGGGTGTGCACCCCAAAGCTCAAACACACATGCCTTTCTGTACAGCCTCAGCTGCAAGGGACAGTGAATGAATGGGAAGTGCTCTGTGTTGAGCGGCTTCCTGTTCATTCATTAACTGAACCATTTTAAACATTTACTTAGTAAGTAAAACACTTTTTTATGCTTCAGACATAAATGAACACAGTGAGGAGTGTGTTCACTGTGTTCATTTAGAAAAGAAAGAGACGGTAAATTACATATTGACTACCCCTTCCCCCACTCTCGTTCCTGAGAGGAGAGGAGGGAAGCCAGCAATGGGGGGGATAGGTGTGCAACACGGGTAAGCCTGAGCAGTAGGGAAAATTGTCACTGCACAAAGTGATTAGGGTGTGCCCAGGCACCCCCCTGCGTACACTTATGCTTACAACCTTCTAGCTGCTGGCGTCCTAACGACCAATGGCATGATCAGTTGATAAGGAGGATGTCAGTAGCCTGCATAGCATCCTTGTTTGGCCCTCCTCTGTCCCCCTCCATCAACATTTGGGTCACATTAGCTGAGTGATGGAGAAAAACTGAGGGAGAAGAGAAACATTGGAATACTAGTCAGTACCAGTTTGCAAAAGTGTATTTGCTTAGGAAGAATAAATCACATCTAAGGTTGGTTGTCCTACGTATGTGGATGTTGCTGCATTATGTAAAACTATTAGAATAGTTTTTACATTTTAGAATGGGGTGCCTCAAGATTGTCCATCATTTTTAAAGGGTGCTTCAAGATTTCCATCATTTTTAACCGCCTCACCGTTCTGAGTCGACATTCAGGAACGTCCCTCAGAACGAGTGCTCGCAGCGCGGCAATAAGGCGCGCCAAGGCTCGATCCTGTGATCATTATGATCACAGGACCCGGCCGAGTAGAGATCGGGACATGGGTGCTGTGATTGGCCCTCCCGATCACGTGACGGCTGTGTCCAATCACAGCCGTCACAATGCAAACAGAGAAACGCATCTCTGTGACAGTTCTCCCCCCCGCCAAGCTCAATGCAGGGGGGGAGGGGGGAATCTGTGGCAGCTCTCTGTATGAAGATGATTTTATACAGAGAGCTATCACAGATTGCCCCACACACAGTACACCAGCACCATTGTCCCCATACACATGTCAGTGTCCCCATAAAACATCTGTACCAGTCCCAAAAACATCTGTCTGTCCCCCATCACATCTGTCACAGTCCCCAGAACATCTGTCTGTCCCCATCACATCTGTCACCATACGCAAAACATCTGTCTGTCCCCCATCACATCTGTCACCATACACAAAACATCTGTCTGTCCCCGTCACATGTGTCACAGTCCCCAAAACATCTGTCTGTCCCCCATCACATCTGTCACAGTCCCCAGAACATCTGTCTGTCTCCCATCACATCTGTCACCATACGCAAAACATCTATATGTCCCCCATCACATCTGTCACCATACACAAAGCATCTGTCTGTCCCCCATCACATCTGTCACCATACACAAAACATCTGTCTGTCCCCATCACATCTGTCACCATACACAAAACATCTGTACGTCCCCCATCACTGCCAACACCAAATAAACCCTGATTTGGGTTATTTTTACCAAAGAAATATAGCAGTATAATTTTTGGTCAAAATTTATGAGAAATTACTTATTTGCAAAATTTTATAACAGAAATGAAGAAAAAATGCATTTTTAAAAAAAATTTCAGTCTTTTTTTATTTGTAGCGTAAAAAATAAAAGCCCCAATGGTGATTAAATACCACCAAAAGAAAGCTCTATTTGTGTGAAAAAAATGATAAAAATGTAATTTGGGTACAGTGTTGCATGACCGCCCGATTGTCATTCAAAGTACGACAGCCCTGAAAGCTGAGAATTGGTCCAGGAAGAAGGGGGGGGTGAAAGTGCCCAGCATTGAAGTGGTTAAAGGGTGCCCTGACTGAAAAAAATGTTGAGAAACACTGTAGTAGACTACCCCAGGAACTAGTATTGGCCAACTCAGTTGATTGTTTTAAAAGAACTGCATGCATTCCTAAATGTACAAAATAAAGCTAGATATTACCATGTATAAGTAACAACATCAGAGATTGTCAATCCAGGGAATATCCAGTTGCTTCAGGGGATCAGGAATTCATTTTTTTCCCCCGCTGTAGCAAATTGGACCATGCTTTATAGGGTTTTTTTTCTCCTTCCTCTGGATCAACTGTAGGTATAGAGTTCTGTAATTGGAGGTTTTCTATTTATTCGTTTATTCATTTATCAAAAACATATACCCTAAAATAACCTTAAAATGCCTGTATTGGATAAAACCATTGCCCCTTGATTCTACAATGGCCAACCATATGATCAAATGCCAAGTGATCACTATTGAATTAAAGCATAGACTAATCTGGAATGTGATTTGCCTCTTCAGCAGACATCATGTGACCAAATACCTAGGCATTTGATGTCATCTGACCAGCAGCTTCCAGAGTACAGGTTTGTTCAGGGAAGGTATTTCAGGAGTCAGGACTGAGTGCATTACCCTCTGTATCTGTTAAAATATATCTAAAGCCAAAACCCTTTTTTTTCACTTTGGATAGTCAGGAAGGGTTAGAACCACTGTCTGTTTTTTCTTTGGTATTTACGTCTCATTAGTGAAATGTCTCTTTTGCTTCCTGTCCTGTAGACTCAACTGGAAAAAGAAGGCATCTGTCCTGTACCTGGTCGAGCTTGAGCTGACAAGAGGGCATTCTCTTACACCTCCTGTCCTGTTTTTCCAGGAGGCGATGACAGGATATAACAGGGAATGGTGTGGCATGGGTGCCTTGTAGGAGATCCCGGTCGGAAGAACCTTACAGCAGGTGCTGAGCAGCAGGTGGACTGATGAGCTGGCCCATGTGAGGACACAGCAGCAGGTGTACAGCCGCGGGCATTAAGCCGGCTGGCCAGTAGGCCAATGTAGGATACTCTGGCAGATGCTGAGGCACTGTGCCACATACAGAAGAGCAGGCAGCAAGCAGGTGGATGCAGGATCTCGGGTGGTCAGGCAGGCAAGAGTGGGTATCAGCCAGGCTGCAGAGGTGCAGAATCAGGAACCTCTATATGATTTTATCAAGTTCCCCTTTGTTAGGACACCTGAACTTAACCTTCAGACGAGAGGTTCCAAATTACTGTATATATGTATTGTAAAACGTAGCTACATGAGAGCACACCGCATAGCATGCTCTGCTCTAATAGATTTCAGATCACCTTTTTATAGGGTTTTCTTATCAAGATAACAACATAAGCAACATGACATTAGTATGCATCAATTTTGCCTCTAGGTATGGTATTTTCCTGATAAACATAACAGCAGAAAGACATGTTTAAACAAACTTGAAAACGCCATCTTAGCTCCACTTATACAATATGGAGAATATACCAGAAATATATAATTTCCTAACTTCTAATATATTTTAGCATTCCTACTATTTTGTTTAATTAGACTATTAATAGATGTATTAATATATACTTATGATGTAAGAGTCAGTAAGGATCACATTATTCTTACACAAACCAAAGCAGAGTCAGAGCCAGGCAAGGATTGATGTCGGGGCGAGCAGAGAAGGTACCAAGACAGCAGGCTGAAGGCAGGGTCAGGTCACAAGCCAGAATCAGCAACAGGATATCAGGAACAAGCAAGATAAGACAACCCGGATAGTACCGGATCCGGTCATAAATGGTAGAAGTTGGTGATGATGACCACTCAGCAATCCTCTGGTCTCTGGAGCCACTTTAAATATGCAAGTGGGCGCCAAGTACTCACACATGCGCACAATAACGCTCATGCTCAGGCATGCGCGCGAGTTAGAGCACGTCTAGTTGTCACTTGAGAATTATTATGAAAATGTATGCAAGTTAGGGCATGTCTAGTTGTCACCCGAGAATTATTATGAGCATGCGCACATCTTCACGCATGACTGTGCATATGATTTCCCTAACAGCACCCTTCCAATGTGAGAAAAATCCCCATTTAGACAGTTGTCACTGGGACAAGTGTCCCCATTGAAAGATTTCTCCTATAGTCCTTTTTGGGTGGCAACTCAAAATATTGGATTAACTCTCACTTTTCTCCTGTGACACTGGTCATTAGAACAATTAGCAGTGGCGGCTGGTGGGGGCCCCCAGTCGGCCGGCACCCCCTGTCACCACCCCCGAGGTTCGTCGGTCGGGTCACCCACACCAAGTACCTCCATCCTCCACCGGGCTGTCGGTCGGTAATTCAGCCCCGCACTTACCCCATCTAGGTGGAGCAAGGCTCCTACGGCCCGCGGCTTCCATCGCGTGTCCTCCTCCTCCTGTGCATCCAATAGGATCACCTGTCCTTTCAGCCAATCAGGTGACAGGTCTCAGGACCCACTTCCTGATTGGCAGCGAGGAGGATCGGCGTGAGAATAGTGACTATTCATTTGCTATTGTCACACAACCGGGTGGGCTCAGCCTATTAGAGCCTTTGGCTCTATTCACGTGCTTCAAACCCCCCCTCCCACTGGAATCCATACATCCGGCACCCTGCATGTAGATCAGGGGACCAGAAGCAATGATGGGGGGGCGCCTCTGCACCCCTAATGGATGAGCCACCACTAACAATTAGAGAGGAGTTTGAATGAGGAAAAGACCTGTTAGGTTTATTGCTGTCTCTGTCAATAATGGGGTGTATTACCCTTCATTTCCTGCCTTGATGACCACAGTGAGTGAGGAGATCTCCAGCTTCACTTCTTGTCATGGCCCCAAAAAAAAAAAAAAAAGTAAACTCTTTTCCAATGTAGCCATGACAAAAAAAATGGCTGAAAAGTCATATTTGAGAATATTCTACAGCTGTGGACATTACATTCATGTAAGAATGGGCTTAAAAAAAGGCAAATAGTGGCCCTAATTCTTTTTTAAGTCTTTACACTCATCTCTGGATGAATATTAGAATTTTTTGTAATGCCAGAAAGCCAGCGGTCATTTTGGGGCAAGGTAGGACCTGAAGCAGGTTCCAATGTGAGCTATGGACAGGAAAGAAGAAATAGAGGAGCCTCTTGAGTGCAGACGTTAAAATAAATGTATTGTTTCAAATAGTTGGCAACTCACATTTGGCTAGTATAAGGAAAGGAACATCTGAAAGGTATCATGGGGAGGATGTCAGCAGTGATCATCGTCGAGAACGCCATCTTGAGCCAATACAGTCTATCTCTCGATTCCAGGAAGTCGGCTGGGGAAGATCTCAGAACAAGGGCTGAGGCATTCGTGGAGCCCGGCATGAGGTGTGGTGACGTCATTAATCCTATTAATCACAGGCTATAATCTTTTTACGTGATAGTTACTGATCATTTCGTGGGGTGGTCGGTCTTCTTATTATTCAGTGAGTATGCATTTTCAGTTATCTTAGCAATTGTCTACATTATATGTACACATAATGGTTTCTAATATATACAAAAAGATTTTTTTGTCTCAATTAATTTTTTACTTTCCCTTCCCCCTACCCGTTACCCCCCCCCCCCCTCCCCCTTGGTGATTTTACAGATTTGGATATTTGGATAACATTTATGCTAGTACAATTTTTAGTACCCCATACATTTTTAGTACCCCATGTTCCTATGTCCATTAATTTAAGTTACCCACTTCTTTTATTATGAGCGAGTTTGGGGTGGAGGAACTTGACTGACCTCAAACCGATAGAACATCTTTGGGATGAATTAGACTGCAGACTGAGAGCCAGGCCTTCTCGTCCACATCAGTGCCTGATCTCACAAATGCTCTTCTGGAAGAATGGTCAAACATTCCCGTAGACACTCCTAAACCTTGTGGACAGCCTTCCCAGAAGAGATGAAGCTGTTATAGCTGCAAAGGGTGGGCCAATGCAATATTGAACCCTACGGACTAAGACTGGGATGACATTAAAGTTCATGTGCGTGCAAAGGCAGGCGTCTCAATACTTTTGGTATTATAGTGTATATTCATATATACTTCTCTTGCTTTTAGTAATATGCATTTATGTATTTATGCTTGTTATGGTCATATACTAATTACTATTTGCATAGTTATATGGCCCCCTTTTAAATGTGATTACTTTTTGGCATGCCCACATTGCTACATAAAGCCATGCTTGTATCCCGTGTGGTTAGCTTGACAAAAGAGCGTGACTGCCGCTACACCCGCAGTATGTATGCTCGGAAACGTGTTGCACCTGGTCCAGTGACGTCACCACGCCTCATGCCGTGCTCCATGAGTGCCTCAGCCCTCCTTCTGGGATCTTCTCTACCATTCAGCCAACTTCCTGGAATTGAGAGATGGACTGTATTGGCTCGAGATGGCATTTTTGATGACGATCACTGCTGACAGCCTCCCCGTGATTCCTTTCAGATGTGCCTTCTTTATACTAGCCAAATGTGAGTTGTCAACTATTTTAATGTCTGCACTTATAGGTGCCTCTCCTTTTTTTCCTCTCTATCTTTTGCTACTTTATATTCTACGTTTGCTAAGATTGCTAATTTTATCTATCTACCCTAAGTAGTTATTACATGGGTATGATGTAACATGGGATTCACATGTTTTGCTCCCAGAAGACGCTATTTCTGGCCTCTCAGGTACAAGAACCATTACACTGGAGCAGGACGTGAGCCTACAGCTGTGTGTATGCTCATACTAAACTCTCACATAGGGCTTCTTCTCTTTGTTCCCAGATGTGATAGGGCAGGGCCGGCTCTACCACTAGGCGGAGTAGGCGGCCGTCTAGGGCGCACTGCCGCCCAGGGCGCCAAGCCCCTGTCCATATACTACCCCAGCCTGTTTCCATAAACTACCCTAGTCTTGCCATATACTACTCTAGCCTGCCCATATACTACCCTATCCTGTCTATATACTACCCTAGCCTGTCAATATACTACCCTAGCCTGCCTATATACTACCCTAGCCTGCCTATATACTACCCTAGCCTGTCCATATACTGCCGTAGCCTGTCTATATTCTACTCTAACCTGTCCATATACTGCCCTAGCCTGTCTATATTCTACCCTAGCCTGTCTATATTCTACCCTAGCCTGTCCATATACCTGCGGACCATGGCTGGCATGTAAAACCGAGCCGGTGTTGCCATTATTTGTCTTTAGGCCGGGTCCAGAGGCACAGGTGTGGGCCTGTGGACCACGGCTAAAGAAATAGGTAGAGAGGCACTGCAAAAATCTCCACCTCCGCCACCTCCATCATATCAGATGCACAGGGCAAAAGGGGGTGGAGTTAGTGGTGGAGCCAAAGGGGTGGCAAAATTAGGTTTTGCCTAGGGTGTCAAAAATCCTTGCACCAGCCCTGTGATAGGGGCAGGGAAGGGAATATAGATATAAGCTGCGACAGAGTCAGGTTTTAAAGTGAAGCTGTTGCTTTGACCTGCATAAGGAAAGCACAGGTTCACTTTAAGGTTATATGACTGAGATGTAAAACGCGGCTAAACGTCCTTTTAAGTGTTGGTTTCTAGCTGTCAAAAAAATTGTTCAGGGGAGGTTGAAAAACATCCAGTGTGCATGGAGCCTAACAGTGTAAATTTGCTGTCCCCTCAAAATAACTCTGGTGGCCAAGACCATACAGTGGTTTAACAGGACAGGTTCCTCTCAGAACAGGTCTCGCCATGGTCGACCAAAGACGTTGAGTGCACGTGCTCAGCGTCATATCCAGAGGTTGTCTTTGGGAAATAGACATATGAGTGCTGCCAGCATTGCTGCAGAGGTTGAAGGGGTGGGGGGGGGGGGGGTCAGCCTGTCAGTGCTCAGACCATACACCGCACACTGCATCAAATTGGTCTGCATGGCTGTCGTCCCAGAAGGAAGCCTCTTCTAAAGATGATTCACAAGAAAGCCTGCAAACAGTTTGCTGAAGACACGAAGACTAAGGACATGGATTACTGGAGACCAAGATAAGCTTATTTGGTTCAGGTGGTGTCAAGCGTGTGGCAGCAACCAGGTGAGGAGTACAAAGACAAGTGTGTCTTGCCTACAGTCAAGCATGGTGGTGGGAGTGTCATGGTTTGGGGCTGCTGGCATTGGGGAGCTCATTGCTCACAGTTTATCGGGGGAACCTTGAATGCCAACATGTACTGTGACATACTGAAGCAGAGCATGATACCTTCCCTTCAGAGACTGGGCCGCAGGGCAGTATTTCAACATGACGACGACCCCAAACACACCTCCAAGACAACCACTGCCTTGCCAAAGAAGCTGGAGGTGGAAGAGGACTCCAGTGGCAACCTGTGAAGCTCTGGTGAACTCCATGCCCTAGAGGGTTAAGGCAGTGCTGGAAAATAATGGTGGCCACACAAAATATTGACACTTTGGGCCCAATTTAAACATTTTCACTTAGGGGTGTACTCACTTTTGTTGCCAGCGGTTTAGACATTAATGGCTGTGTGTTGAGTTATTTTGGGGGGACAGCAAATTTACACTGTTATACAAGCTGTACACTCACTAGTTTATATTGTAGCAAAGTGTAATTTCTTCAGTGTTATCACATGAAAAGATATAATACAATATGCACAATAATGTAAGGGGTGAAGGGGTGTACTCACTTTTGTGAGATACTGTATGTGTATATAAATTCAGCAAGGTGGCCCTTTAGCGCAAAGTAACGTACCTGTACGTAATTTTTTGTACCCGCTCTGGTGCGCGCACAGGCCACCGGAGGCCCGCTCCCGCTGTGATTGGACACAGCAGGAGCCAATCAGTGGGTCTGGCAGCTACGATGGCCTCTGGGACCCACCGATCATTCCAAGGAGAGGCAGAGCGGCGGTCTGCCTATATAAACAAGGCAGATCGCCGTTCTGCCCGAGAGGAAGATGGAGATCTTGTGTTTCTGCTAAGAAGCACGGATCTGTTTTCCTCCGGTGTCAGCATTCCCACCACAGTTAGAAATCACTCCCTAGGAGCATATTTAACCCTTTGATCGCCCCTGGTGTTAACCCCTCCCCTGCCAGTGTCATTTATACAGTGACAGTGCATTTCTTTTAGCACTGATCACTGTATTGGTGTCACTGGTCCCCAAAAAGTGATACTTAGTGTCAGATTTGTCTGCCGCAATGTCGCAGTCCCACTAAAAATCGCTGATCGCCGCCATCGCATCGTCGCACTAGTAAAAACAAAACAAAAAAAGTCCATAAATCTATCCCATAGTTTGTAGATGCGATAACTTTTGCGCAAACCAATCAATATATACTTACTGGGATTTTTTTTACCAAAAACTTGAAGCAGATCGCATGTTGGCCTAAATCGATGAAGAAATTCGATTTTTTACATTTTTTTATTGGATATGTTTTAAAGCAGAAAGAAAAAAATATTGTTTTTTTTTTTTCGAAATTGTCGGTCTTTTTTTGTTCATAGCGCAAAAAATAAAAACCGCAGAGGTGATCAAATACCACCAAAAGAAAGCTCTATTTGTGGGAAAAAAATTATATCAATTTTATTTGGGTACAATGTCGCAGGAACACACAATTGTCAGTTAAACAATGCAATGTCGTATTGCAAAAAATTACCTGGACAGGAAGGGAAGAGAAGAGAAGAAAAGAGGCACCTCTAAGTGCAGACTTTAAAAACAGTTTATTAAAACCAACAATTGGCAACTTACATGAGACAGAAGATAAAAGGCACATGAGCAGGTCCTCAAAGGGGTAACATCAGTGAGACCTCCATAGGCCAGGATTCATAGCACCATCATGAACTGTAGCAAGCGTCCCTGTGAGTTGGTAACCGGCCGAGACAGGGGAATCTTGAAATGAGGCTTGGTTCCGTGGCAGCTAGAGTCCCAGGATGATGACGTCACTGGACAGCGACGCGTTATCCGAGCTGGCGTGCTGCGATTGGTGTGGCAGCCTCGCTCCTTTATCAAGCATTGTGTGGACAGGAAGGGGGTAAAACCTTCCAGGGCTGAAGTGGTTAAAGCAGAAATTTACCCATAAAAACTTAATGAAAAATCATATTCTTTAGTAAGGAACATACATTCCACATTAATAATTATGCTTCCAAAATTAGTGTGTGCTGTAAATTGCCTCCAGCATTGCTCCTGTTTCTTCTTGCTACAGGCTGCCATTTTGCTGAAGTCCAGAGCCCTTGAGCAGCAGTAAATCTTTATGCCGTCAGCAGATTGACCTCTAGTGGCTCTGATTTTTGCCCCAATGCCAAAAATGGAGAGAAACTCAGCATGTGCAGAGCAGGTTGAGACAGTGTATTACTGGATTTTAAACAGTCTAGACACTTATTTTTAATATTTTACATAGCTATATCTGCAAAAGGGGCCAGCCTGAAGTGATCTGTCAGGACTTAATTTTCTGACTTAAGTTGAGCATTAACAAGTTACAGTTCCAGTGGTATGGTGCATCCTGCCTTCACCAATTAAACAACAAAGAATTCTTCATGGTACTTCATGGTACAAGTTATGATTATCATGAGGGGAACCTTAATACCCACATTTGGCATGGAACAAAAACTCCAGTGTTTTGGCCCATCTCTGCTAGGAAGGAGGCTCTCCATTTCCCCCAAAGGTGAAAGCGCTACCTGTCCTATAGCTTACATGATGATGCAGATGATTTTCACCCACCAGAAAAATAAGACCTTCCTTTCTCCTACAAGACCTGCTTCACTCTCCCCCATGGGCTTCACATATCTCTCTCTAGAGTGGCTGAAGGGCTGTCTAGGAACCTCCTGGGTGGTATCTCCCTAAAAGAAACAATCCACAAACAATTTAAATAAATTTGGGGACATATAGTAACACCCATGAAAACTTCATCCTAGCCTACACCATGAAAATACCATAGGGCCCTATATAAGTGACACAAATACATCTAGTGGTATCAGAGAAAACTATGAGAGACTTCCTACCAGGGTCTTCAGCCAGGGGCATTGCTAGGTGGGAAAAAGATCAGGGGCTCTAGCCCGAAGAAATGCGTCGCGCTTTGTCTGCCGTGGCGTAAAGTGGGCGTGGTCTAACCTAAATAGTGGGTGTGGCTTAAAGGGGCATGGTTTTAGGGGGTGTGGCTCGCGTTAGAGATGAATGAGGGATGGAGGAAGGAAGAAAGAGAGATAGGGAGGGAAAGAGAGAGATGAGAAGGAATGAAAGAAAAAGAAATGTAGAGACAGCAGGCCCAGATCCTACACCCCAATAGCAATATGTGTATTCCAGAAAGTTTAACAATCAACAAATAAAGATACTCCATACACCTGGTGTTGGCGCTTCAATCATCCCGGCACCATGGTTGGTATGGTGTCAGGATGATTGAAGCACATTATTTCTATTATTACTATAATGTAATATAAAATTAAAACATTCAACTCACCATAATGCAGAATCAGTGGGAGCCCTGAGTGTGTCACTTGCCACTGTCGCCTGCTACCAGAGGCCATCAGGTGTCCCCAGCGGAGTCCCTCCTTCCATCATGTGCCCTCCGCGGAGTCCCTCCTTCCATCAGGTGCCCTCAGCGGAGTCCCTCCTTCCATCAGTTGCCCCCAGCGAACTCCCTCCTTACATCACAGGTTCCCACAGCGAAGTTCCTCCTTACATCACAGGTGTCCCCAGCGGAGTCTCTCTTTACATCACAGGTGCCCTTAGCAGAGTCCCTCCTTACAACAGGTGTCCCCAGCGGAGTCCCTCCTTACATCACAGGTGCCCCCAGCGGAGCCTTTCCTTACATCACAGGTGCCCCCAGCGGAGTGTCCCCGTGGACACTACATTCCTCCCTGAGGCGACCCCTGTGGACAACATTCCTCCCTGAGACGATTCCCGTGGACACTACATTTCTCTCTGAGGCGACCCCTGTGGAC
>BLSH010145705.1:1039325-1049682 GCA_018402905.1 Glandirana rugosa | reverse complement strand
GAGAGGAGAGGCGTGGCTAACCACGTAACACTCTCCTCTCTGATGGATGGATGAGCATGGATGGATGGGTGAGAATGGATGGATGGATGGATGGGTGAGCAAGGATGGATGGCTAGGTGAGTACGGTTGGGTGGGTGAGCATGGATGGATGGGTGAGCATGGATGGATGGATGGGTGAGCATGGATGGATGGGTGAGCATGGCTGTGTGAGGATGGATGGATTGATGGATGGGTGGCTGAGCATGGATGGGCTAAGAATGGGGGGTGTGGATGGATGGGGTGGATGGCTGGGTGGGTGATTGATGGATGGTGGGGGTTGCGGTTGCTAACTGTCATTTAGCAGTGCTGTGGGCATTACACATCGCCCACAGCACTGCACACGTCTTTCCTCCCCCCTCTCTCCTCTCACAATGCACCAATCGGTGCGGAGAGGAGAGAGAAAAGCTGGCGGAAGCGCTGGCTTGTTGACATGTGATCACGCCGTCATTGAACGACGCGATCATGTGGTGAAAGGCCGCTCACAACAGCCATTCACCGCAATCCGTGATCAGTCGGGTCCCCCGGACCCGACGGTCACGGATGTTCCCGTGTGCGCGCCCCATGGACGTCCTCCTAGAATAACCCGACCGCGCTGTGGACGTCTTTTGTCTATAGCGCGGTCGGGAAGTGGTTAACATAGTTCCAGCAAGATGGTGCACCACCACATTATGGGTGTCAGGTCCGAGCATTCCTAGATGAACAGTTTCCTGGAAAGTGGATTGCTCGTCGTGGGCCAGTTGAATGGCCCCCAAGGTCTCCCGATCTGCCCCCCTTAGACTTTTATCTTTGGGGTCATCTGAAGGCAATTGTCTATGCTGTGAAGATACGAGATGTGCAGCACCTGAAACTACGGATACTGGAAGCCTGTGCTAGTATTTACGCGTTTCGTCATTAACGTCTTCCTGCTGATTGGTATTCTCAAGTCCTTGGATATCTTTTTATATCCCTTTCCAGTATTATACAGTTCAACTAGCTTTTCTTGCAGATCCTTTGACAATTATTTTGCTTTCCCCATGACTCAGAATCCAGAAACGTCAGTGCAGCACTGGATGAAAGATGCAAGGGTCTGTCAGGAGTCCCGAAACTCGTTGACCTTTTATACACACACAGCAATTACAAGAAAACAGATCACGGGTGAGGATAGTTACCTTTGATAGCCATTAAAACCCATTTCTGTCAAATCACCAGGATATGTAAACTTTTGATCAGAGTCATTTGGGTAGTTTCTGTTGTCATTATGATTTAAAAAGAGAAAACACAGTTGATTGATAATAAATGGCTTCAGCCAAACGCTAACCATGAGGGAAAGAAATGTTTTTGTGTTCTCATTCATATTCTCTGAAAAATGGCCAAGAAATCATAAATTCTGCCAGGGTATGTAAACTTATGAGCACAACTGTATTTATTTAAATAAAATGTTCTGCTTACACAAATTCACTGTTAAAAGTGCATTTGGTTAATAAAACATCAGGCAATGCTGCCTCTGACGTCACTTCCAGTCTGCAGTGCTCTCCGGCCATGCCTTGCGCATTACGTCATACCTTTTGACTTCCACAGGGGAAATATTTTCACCACTACTGCTAGCACTACCAGACAGCGCAGTGGTTTACACTTATTATTTTTGTGCAAAAGTTCGGGTTCATACTGAACTTTGGGGTGTCCGTGACCCGGACCCGATCCCGGACATTTGAAAAAAAGTTTGGGTTCGAGTTCTGGGTTTGGGTATTTGATCACGCATGTTGAATAGCTGCAGGGCAGCCAATCAACAAGTGCTTCACTGGTTTGCCCTTAGAAGCCATCACAGCCATGCCTACTAATGGCATGGCTGTGATTGGCCAGTGCACCATGTGACCCAGCCTCTTTATAAGCTGGAGTCACCTAGTGCTGCATGTCACATGCTCTCTGGGTAGCGTAGGGAGAGGATGCTGCCGGTGCTGTGAGGGACAGATTGCACTACTACTGCTTTTAGGGACAGATTGCAGATCTCATCCTGCATTACAGAACGATCTGACTGGACTAGGTAGAGTCTACTGCTTAGAGGGACAGATTATTGTTCTTAAATCATCTTCTACTCCTATAGGGTCAGGTTGCTGTAAGGGACAGATTATTGTTCTAAAATCATCGCCTACTCCTATAGGGTCAGGTTCCTGCTGTTGCTGTAAGGGACAGATTATTGTTCTAAAAACATTTTGAAGCCCCCTAGCACTTTCCAGGACTTTTTTACAGTAATTTTTGTGCCGAAAAGTTTGGGTGCCCATTGAATTCAATGGGGTTCGGGGTAAAGTTCGGGTCAAGTTCGGTACCGAACTTGGACTTTTTCCCAAAGTTCGGCCGAACCCACCGAACCCGAACTTCCAGGGGTTCGATCAACTCTATTTATAACTATGAATCAATTTTAGCTTTAAAAACCTTGGACTCTTAAATATTTGTTTGGTGCTCTTGTTGGACTCTATGAATGTTGACATTTTGATCAGCTTTGTAGATTTAGTCAGACACAGTTTCTACATTTCCTATTTATTCCCCATCAATATGATTTATGGCTGGCATACAATGTACTTCTGGAAAACTCTCTGATGTTAAAAATTCAACTCATGTAAAACGTATAAATAAAAGGCATTCCATAATTTGGACGAGGGCGGATTGTGATGTTTAGATGACCCTATCCAATCACAGAGTTTCTTGTGTTCATTGAAAAAATACAAGATTTTGCATGAAGGAGTTGCTTGACTGTCATCTAGAACTTTAGCAAAGGCATCAACATGAATGTAAATAACAATAAGGAAGCAGCAGCAAACAGTTGGGCATGGGTCATTAGAGGTACCTTATTGGTACCTAGCCAATGCCCCAATAAAGTTTTTGTCCAGGAGTATGAGAATCTCCCCAAATTCCATAGACCTGTTGTACTAGTTCAGTCACACTGGGCATAGAAACCTTAGGGTTACACCCCTTTGTGATTACAGGTATTGGATGTCAAGCACAGGTATTGTTTAACACTCCAGCATCTACTAAGCTAAAATATTGGTTTTGAGTGGATAGACTTTGACTTATTGTTGCACAACGGAAATGTGTGCCAAGTGATCCTATTGGTTGCTCATATATGAAACCTTAGAGAGACAATAACTACCCACTTAAGGTCATGCAGCAGCAATTGTTTCTTATTAGAGAAAAAAAATGCCAAGTTCAAGCGCACTTGGAATGCTGTTAACACAGGAATTCTAATTGACCCTTTCAGCGTGTTTGTGACAGCGCACAGTACTTCTGTGACATGATTGAGCTTCTAGCAGAAAGTGTTTTTGGCAGAACTGCAGTCAGGAAAACAGGAAGCAAGTTGAGAAAGAGCGATAAACTTAAAAATAATAGTCTGTAAGGTATTTGATCCGCCAATGATAGAGACTCTCGGCCTACAGGAAACGGAAGCAGGATATAAGAAAAAGGCAAGGAAATGGGGGTAGGGTTGAAATGAGCTAACCACCTCAATGGGTAATTTCCTTTATATTTGAAGATTATCTGGATATTGCACAAAAGTTGTGCAATAAGATATGATTATTTATAAATGAAACATAGATAGACATTTGCTGCTAGGTTGGTTTGTGATTTAAAAAAATGCCTCGAAGGACCATGGACCAATAAAAATACATATTAAAATGAACATATGAATTATGTCCTGTTATTGCACTTTACCCACTGCCTTAATTAAGGTTCCCATTATATACTTTATGAGTGAAATGTGCAGTGGTTTTGTACATATTTTCTTTTTCTATTTATCATAATTAGGAAGAAAAAAAATAAATGTTTAAAGGGGACCTTCTGCTCCCTCTAACTTCAAACCCCCTCTCTCTGAAGCCCCGCTCAGATATATTTTTATTTAAAGTGATTGTAAAGTCTCAAGGTTTTTCATCTTAATGCATTCTATGCATTAAGGTGAAAAACCCTCTTTGTTGCAGCTGCCCCCAGACCCCCCCCCCCTTTTTCTTATACAAAGAGACAAAAAGACAAGGGCGCACTGGCCTAGTGCATTATTTTCAGTAGACAATTTACTATAAAATCATAAAAACATACTCATACACGATTTCTTGTTAAAAGCGTATCAATACACAGCGGCTTCACGACCATTTCTTCCTTCCAACAGCTGGCTCTGAGGATGAAGCTAGGACCTCGAAAAGCATCAGCCAGCCTGTGTGGGTATCCATACATTGGTGTGAGGCACACGAGAAATGGTCGTGAAGCCGCTGTGTATTGATACACTTTTAACAAAAAATCATTTGTGAGTATGTTTTTATGATTTTATAATAAATTGTCTACTGAGGATAATGCGCTAGGCCAGTCCGCCCTTGTCTTTTTGTCTCTTTGTTTAGTGTGTTTGGACTTCCCCAGTCCATCAAGGGCAGCAAGGAGGCATACTATCTGAAGATTACAAGCATTTAGCTTGGATCATCATTTGGGAGAAACCCCTTCTTTGTGAGGGGTGTACTCACTTTTGTTGCCAGCGGTTTAGACATTAATGGCTGTGTGTTGAGTTCTTTTGAGGGGACAGAAAATTTACATTGTTATACAAGCTGTACACTCACTACTTTACATTGTAGCAAAGTGTAATTTCTTCAGTGTTTACACATGAAAAGATATAATAAAATATTTACAAAAATGTGAGGGGTGTACTCACTTTTGTGAGATACTGTGTGTGTGTATATATATATATATATATATATATATATATATATATATATATATATTTTTTTTAGGACCCAGGTCTGAACCTGCAACCTCTGCTGATGTCTCTTTTTTCTGAGCCACCATGACATTTATTTGTTCTGCCAAGAGATTGTCTTCTGGACAGGCACATGGTTTATATTCTTTTGCAGGTGCAATTTTATTATCTGGTATCGACCTGGGTCAAACTATGGCAAAGTCGATGCCTTATCAATGCAGTCTGAACCTCTCCAGGAAGGCAACTCTGAATGTACAATCAAAAGAACTTCCTCAAAAGAACTTCCTAGGGGCCACAAGTTCCAAGACATGTTTAATTCTCCTCAAACAGGCATATGAGATTGACACTTCTCATTCTTCATCCTAAGGATATTAACCTTGAGTACAAGTCTCTATGTATTTGAATCTGTTTGGGTTGGAGCCCTCAGGTTGGAGGAAGACTTCAAACTTGCAGAGCATTTTGGGGTTTCTAAGACAGAAGAACGTTTATGACATTCCTTTTGGTGGCCTGGTTACAAGAAAGATGTCAAAAGCTAAGTACCCTCATGCCTGATTTGTACATGCAATAAGACACCCTGAGCTTCTCCTTTGGAGTTGCTCCAGTCACTACCTGTTCCACTAAGACCATGGGGTCAGTTTCTATGGAATTTGCGGATGGTCTTCATCTCTCATAAGAGATCACCACTATCCTGATAGTTGTCAATTTGTCAACCGTCCCACTAAGATGGCTCATTTTATAACAGTTAAGTGGGTACCGACTGAAGACCAATAAGCAACCACCAAAGGAACATGCACCTACAAAGGCTATCAATTTAAATACAAAATTGTAATATATTGGACATACATGTCTCAATCAACAATGGCAAAGATGAGAAAACCCCTCCTCACAAAAAACCCTTGGGGTATATCCTTCCCCTCCACCCAGACATCCTCAATACTCCTCCCTCTTCCCTCTCCCTGCACATTCAACACAACCCACTCCACTCTGATTTCCCCAGAGCAGTCCCACTACACCTGAAGCTTCCCCCCTGTATGCCACTCCAGTGATAACCCAAATGGCAATGCAGGCAGAGGTTTTGATTATGGGTGACTTCAACATGCCTAACATTAACTGTAATTCTCAAACTGCTATTACAAGCAGGAGCAGGTATGTAATGAAAGCACTGAATGGGGTTTCTCTAAAACAGTTAGTAAAAAGCCCAACCAGAGGTGATCATATTCTTGACCTAGTACTGACAAATGGGGATCGACTGTCTGATGTTGAGGTGGGGGAGAATTTGGGTCCTAGTGATCACCAATGTCTTTGGTTTGATATTAAAACAAGAACTGAAAAATCATATACAAAAACAAAAGTTTTAAATTTTAAAAGAACAAATTTTGTTGGAATGGGGAAATTTCTAAAAAATGAACTGAAAGGTTGGAGTAAAATGACAGGAGTAAGTAATCAGTGGGCACTATTAAAGTCTACCATCCTGGAGGCAACTAGATTATATGTCAGGCAGGTTAGTAAGAATAAACAGAAGAAAAAAACAATATGGTTCACTAAAGAGATAAGTAGGATAGTAAAGGGAAAAAAATTGCGTATAGAAGATTCAAGGAAACAGGAGGTGTAGCTGACAGAGAGGAGTATAAAAATAGACAAAATGAGGCCAAAAACATTATCAGTGCTGCAAAAGCACAGAAAGAGGAGGAAATTGCTAAGTATATTAAGAAAGGAGATAAAACCTTTTTTAGGTACATTAGTGACAGAAGGATAAATACAATGCGATCACTAAAATGAAAATGGGGCACAACACATATGTTGAGGGAGACCAGGCTGTAGCAAACCATTTAAACAATTACTTCTGTTCAGTCTTCTCAGAAATAGACTGCACTAATGATAACAAGTTAGGGAATAATATTGGTTCTAGTAATGATGGTTCATTTCTAGAATTTCTGGAGACAGAGGTAGCTGAGGAACTGGCTCGGTTAAAGCTTAATAAAGCAAGGGGCCCTGATGGTATTCATCCCAGAGTCCTAAGAGAACCTTGAGATATAGTTGGACCATTAACGGATATTTTTAATCAATCTCTTCTAACAGGAGAAGTTTCCCACGATTGGCGGATAGCTAATATTGTATCTATCCACAAGAAGGGCAGCAAGGTAGAAGCTGGCAATTACAGGCCAGTGAGTTTAACATCAATTGTAGTCAAGTTAATGAAATCACTCCTGAAAAGAAGGATCATTGATCACCTAAAAATACACAGCTTGCTGCACAGAAAGCAGCATGGCTTTACTGACGGAAGATCGTGTCAGACAAATCTGAATTTGTTTACTATATTACCAGTGTTTTGGACCAGGGTGGTGCTGTGGACATAGCGTATCTTGATTTCAGCAAGGCATTTGATACAGTTCCACATAATGATCTAATCCAAAAGTTGTACAAGCTGGGACTTAACCCTTGGGTGGTTCAGTGGATATGCAGTTGGTTAAATGATAGATCCTAGAGTGTGGTTGTAAATGGGGTTCACTCAGAACAGAGACCAGTCACTAGTGGGGTACCACAAGGCTCTGTACTGGGTCCTGTTCTATTTAACCTATATGTAAGTGATATAACTAAACATTTGTTAGACAAGGTATGTCTCCTTGCTGATGATACAAAGGTGTGTAATAGGGTTTATATCCCTGGCGGTGTCTGTAACATGGAACATGATTTGGCATTGCTGAAAGATTGGTCAGAGCAGTGGAGACTTCAGTTCAATATTTCTAAATGTAAAATAATGCACCCAGGGAATAAGAATCCCCTTAGAGAATACAGAATTGGGGGTACAGTATTAGCCAGCACTACAGAAGAAAAAGATTTGGGGGTACTTATTTCAGATGATTGCAAAATGAGCAAACAGTGTAACCAGGCAGTGGGAAAAGCAAATAGAATTCTGGGATGTATCAGTAGAGGGATCACCAGCAGGAGGAAGGAGGTTCTGATTCCTCTATATAGATCTTTAGTGATACCTCACTTAGAATACTGTGTCCAGTTCTGGAGACCTCACTTACAAAAAGATATTGATAAAATAGAACGAGTTCAGAGACGGGTAACAAAAATAGTGAAAGGTCTGGGGGATAAAACATATCAAGAGCGACTTCAGGAACTTAATATGTACAGTCTGGAGGAAAGAAGGGAAAGCGGAGACATGATTGAAACCTTTAAACACATCAAGGGGGTGAATAACGTTCAGGAGGGCAGTCTTTTCAATATGAAACCAAAATCAAGAACACGGGGACATGACCTTAAACTAGCAGGAGAGAAGTTCAAAACTAATCTTAGAAAGTATTATTTTACTGAAAGGCTGGTTGATGATTGGAATAAACTACCAACAGAGGTAGTGAGACAGTCAACAGTAAATGGCTTCAAAGATGCTTGGGATAAACATAAATCTATAGTCAGACAACGAGGTTAATGGGGAAAAAAAACAAAAACAAAAGAAAAAAAAACGGGGGCAGACTCGATGAATACTCTGTCTTTTTCTGCCGTTACTTTTCTATGAAACTTTGCTCGCCCCTCAGATGGTAAAGTGGTCCGGTTATGTCAGTGATCTATGTGGAATGATCTATTTATGATTGGTCCGGTTATGTCAGTGATCTATGTGGAATGATCTATTTATGATTGAGTGGATGTAAGCCTGTGATCAAGGTGATGTCTACCTGCTTGGCCCACTGCAGAGCAATGGTTCAAGGTTTTAGAAGTTTTTAAACTACATGGAATTCCTGATGATGTAGTGTCTGACAGAGCAGTGCAGTTTACTTCAAAATTTTGGAAACGCTTTTGCTCAGCTTTAAGTGTAACAATTAATCTGCCCTCTGCTTTTCATTCTCAATCTAATGGTTAGACCGAGAGGACCAACCAAATGTTGGATCAATATCTTCAATGTTTTGTTAATTATCTTCAGGATGACTGAATGGACTACCTTCTTACGGCAGAGTTTGCTTATAATAACTCTAAACATAGCTCCATGTCCCAAAGCCCTTTTTTCTTAAACATCTGATATCATCCAATTTATGTTCCTGATCTCCCTATCTCAACTACAGTTCCTTCTGTTACCAACATATGAACTACATTGCATGCGTTTCAGGAGAAACTGATTGATACTTTTAAGGAGGTTCAGGAATATTACAAGAAGGCTGCTGACAGACAGATCACTTCTTACTTTTCATGTGGGCGACCAGGTTTGATAATCTACCAAAAATTTGTTTTATTATGGACTCTTAAGACAAGGTTGTTCCATCTGCTAAGTTGGGTCAACAGCTTTGTGGGACCTTTCCAGATTTCTGCTCAAATCATGCCCCTAGACTAACAACTCCATCAGAGGTTCTCTCACAAACCTGGCCCTAAGATGTCCAGGGGATGTCCTGGGAGGAAGGGAGTACTAGTAGGATCCGGGTCTGAAGCTGCAACCTCTGCTGTGTCTGGCAATGTCTCTTCTTGCTGAACAACCTGGGATGCTGGACAGCTCCCTGAACAATTCCCTGAATGATCCTGCCTTGAACCTTGTTTCCCCTGAACTATGAACCTTTTGCTCCTCCCACAAACTTCCTATTTTAGCCATGCCTTTGCACTTCCTGTTTTCCATATTATTGTGCTCTCTTCAGTCAATATCTTGCTCTTGTCTCTCCTGCTGCCATCTGTATCTCTGCCACCAATCATTGCTGACCTTTGGTTTGCTCCTCAAATATGCTTCTGCTTGATCCCAAACTGCGACCACTTATTACCGAACTTTGGCTTGTTTATTGACTATGCTTCTGCTTTATCCCTACCTGCTATCTGCTACTGGACACAAGCTTGATCACCTCCTGGTGGGACGATCCTGAGGACCTAGGTCAGTGGGATCCTCTCACCTGCTATAGCTACTGGTCTCTGAGCCTGACCCCAAACCGCGACAATATAGTTCTTTTCTTGTAGCCTTCCGGTTGGTCGGTCCTTTACTCTTTTCCCAGTGATGGTTCCTCCTCCTGAACTGAGCAGCACTCCTATAATGGCATGCAAGTGCCTGTACTGAGTAAAGTGAGCCTAGGGGTGTATGATGACATCTTTTGGTAAAAGAGAAGTACCATAGAGGAAGGCGAGTATTGCACACTGAGCTGCTGTTTTATTTTGTAGCTTGCCTGGCGGCCCATTCCAATTGTAAAGGTTCTGTATAATTACAATAATCATACTATGTTATACTACTTCTTTATATTATTTACTTTATTCTAGCATCATACTATTTTAAACATCAGTTCAGTTATTTCATCTTGGTATGACCACTGTTGGTAGTCCTCTTTTTTATTGTAACTTTTTATATGTTTTGTCTCAGCCCTGATGAAGTGCATTGTCCCCAAAATACGTTGGTTATCGTTTATCTTATGTATGTCTCAATTTTATCATAAATAAAGAATTATGGACTCTTAAGATAATCAGTTAATGCTTTTTGTTGATTTCAGTTGGATTATCAGGGGGGGACTTTGCCTTGTTTTCTGGGGGGGACCTTGCTTAGTGGTAGAGCTGCCAAGATCTAGTCATCAAGCTGAGTCTTAAGACAGTCCTTCGTTACGAATCCGAACTACTGATCTAGAACCGTCGAGATGGTGATTCGTTCCA
>BLSH010145705.1:1024803-1039315 GCA_018402905.1 Glandirana rugosa | reverse complement strand
AACACTGAGGTCAAAACCTCTCTCTACACGTCTCTGTCTTAAAGGGAAAAACAAGACATGTTGGGTCCATCATAGGTGCATGGTGGGTTGCGTCGATTCGGTACGGGGAACACGTGACGTCGACGTGGACAGGAGTAAGTGTTACCACCTTTGTAAAGTGTGTATGGTTATTTCTTAGTGAAATAACAAAATGGGGTCGTCCTCGTTTTACACCCATCACTGGTCCAGTCACTGTCATTCGGAGTTTCTCTTCATCCACACTTCGTGACCTGAGTCTTAAGACAGTCCTTCGTTACGAACCCGAACTACTGATCTAGAACCGTCGAGATGGTGATTCGTTCCAGGGGGGGTCTTTTGTTCCGTTTCAGGGGGGGGACTATTAGGTTGATAATCAGTTAATGCTTTTTGTTGATTTCAGTTGGATTATCAGGGGGGGGACTTTGCCTTGTTTTCTGGGGGGGACCTTGCTTAGTGGTAGAGCTGCCAAGATCTAGTCATCAAGCCCAAGCATTGCTTCCTGACAGAATTCTGAGTCCAGTGCTTCACACCTACTTCTCTTTGAGGCTTACTGTCACTGACCTGGTCACTACCCACATTTTGCTCCTGCTGGGGTAAAACAATAAAGTGATTCTTTATTGGTATGTGTGAAATGTTTCCACCATTGTGAATGAGGACAGGTGCAGCTGCAGTGCACAAGGGGCATGGCTTAGCTGCGTTGGGTGGTACGTGGATACTACCTGGGTTGTACAGAACAAAAAGGGAAATTCTGTCTCTGCACATCTCTCTCCAAAACTGGAGTCACAAAACAGAGATGTAAAAACAGAGCTCCTATTGTCGTCAAGCACATCTAAAATCCAGAGCCATATTAATTATTTGCAGATAAATAGATTTTTTTAGGAGATAACTGTCTTTGCAAGGCATAAAAATACTGAGAAACAGCAATTTGTACTGTGTACAATTAAGTCATTTTATTTTCTCACACACAGAAACTGGAACAAGTTTCCGTTCCACTTTTTCATGTTCATTTAATTAATATGGTTTCTGAAGAGCACTAAACAAGGTCATAGTGCAGTCCTTCCCACCAAGGCATATTAAACAGAAGTTCAAGTCAAATCAACCAATTAACTGCCAATATACTGTAATTTCAAAACAATGCAACTGCAAAAGTAAAGTAAAGCAAATAGCAGGGCTGCCATGATAGCGGAAACAGTGATAACAGCACTAAGGGGTCAAGTTTAGAAAGAAAATGCTCTGGGGAGTTGCTCCTCACTGGCTGAGTAATTCCTGGGTGGGGGCTCTGTGAGGACGTGCAGGAGACACAGAGGCAGGCGGTGCAGGAGCATATTGAAGAAGGAAAAATCTCTATGTCTCTCTGCTTGCCGTCTTCCACCCCCAGGCATGGGTGACGTTGAGCGGCTCATCCGGCAGCTACGGGCCGCGGCTGATTCCAGGGGCTCAGGATGATTGGAGCAGCAGGTCTCCTCCTTGACTGGGGGGGAGCTCCCTGCTGCAGAGGACCGGACACACCAGCGCGCTCAGCGGTCATGACCGCTGGAGCGTTTCAGTCCCTCGGGGTCCTCCGGAGCATTGCACCAGGTAGGGAGCCCATTGAGTATGGACCCTCCTGGGAGGGCCTGCGCAGCACACCATCACTGCGGCCGGCTCTACCCCAGGGAGGAATCCCCTTTCACCTACCATTCCCACCCCTCCCCCGCCTGGTCAGCGTAAGAGAACTGATGCTGCGGCCGCCCCCCAGTGATGTCCCAGTCAGCAGGGTGGCCCGGCGTGGGAGAAGATCATTTGCGGGCGGCAGCCAGTCAGTAGGAGCGGCTGGCGGCCCAGCTCGGCCCAGCAGCAGGGGAGTGGTGCTCCTAGTGAGGATGTTGGCACTGAGGCCTGGTCGGAGCTCTGGAGGGAAGTGGCCCTGTTTTTCAGGTTGTCAGTTGGTGCTTTCCCGTCGTAGAAAGGAGGCGGATCAACAGCCTGGACCCTCGGTACCACCCAGCGCTCTCCAGGACGGCCGGCATTCCGGGACACCAAACAGATCGGAGGGTGAGCTGTCCAACTCTGATGACGGTTATGTCCCTGGGCCCTCACCAGCGTTGGATGCGAGATCAGTGGCTGCAGGTTCTCGCCCTGCGCAGTCTAATAAGTCTTCTATGTTTTCTAATACTGCCTTACTTTCTGTGTTGCAAGGTGCATTGACGGCGGAGCTGAGACAAGGTGGGCCAGCCAGAGTTGGGGGTTGGCAGTCGGCAGGAGCAGCCCCTGCAGCACATGCAGCGGATCCTGGGTCCGCTACATCCATTGCAGTGGCAGGCCTGCAGGATCTGGTAGTGGGTCTGCAAGCTTTGGTTCAGAGGTTTAACTCAGGCCTGGCACCTGTGGTGTCTCCTATGTCCACATGGGTGCCGGAAAGGGTGGCTGGGCCCTCTGCTGGTCCCGCGGCGTTGCTCGTGGCCAGCGTGGCCTCTCCCACAGGGAGGGAATCCGTGGTGTCACCAGGGGTGGTTTCAGCTGATCCGGTGTCGGGGGACTTAGCAACGAATCCCAAGAGTACTGGTAAGTCTCCGGATTTGGTTCACTTGGCTGATTCAGCTAAATGCGAAGTGTACGTCTGTTTCGAGGGCCCTTTAGGCGAGCATCTCAAGACAGAAGTGCGGGAAAAAATTTGGAATGAGGAGTACGTAAAAATTTTTACGCTACTCCCCCTTGAGAAATTCAACCTGGGTAGGGTGAAGCCTGAGGAGTCATAAAAGGAAGACAAGGAGAAACGTAAGTATCCCCTGATTCCGCGCACTTTTAGTAATTGGTTGCAGGCCTTTGCTATCCTGGCCAGCTTGATTGGGGAGAGGCATCCAGAAAATAGTTTGGCTCTTTTCTGCTACCTGGACGCGATCAGTGAGGCTCACCGAATATATGGTGGGGTGGCGTGGCTTTGTTGCGACGAACAGTTTCGCCAACACAAAGCCAATTAGACCTGCATTACTCCTGGGACCATAAGGACATAAGCTTGTGGATACGTCTCATGACTTTGACGTGGGTAGGGTCGCCCTTTTTTCCGAGTGGGGCCAGAGGTCCAAGTATCCCTGGACAGTCGGCCATAAGCAACAGGGTTGCTGCTGGCAGTTCAATGAAGGAAAGCTGCCGTTTCGGTTCCTTGTGCTGAAACAAGCACGAGTGCTTGAGTTGTGGCGGGTCACACGCCCTCTCTCGATGCCTTAAACAGGGTAAAGGACATCCCAGGGATATCCCAGGAAAAAGGGATGGTGCCGGTGAAGGTGGGAGGGATGTGGCCTTTCCTAAATAGGTATCTGGATCGGGCGGCTGCCAGGTTGTTTGAAGATGGTTTTGTTATCCCATGTTCCCTTTCGATAATTCCCCCCATGGCTGATAATTTGCGTTCCACTAGGGCAAATCCTGACGTGGTTTTGAAAAAAATTGGCCAAGGAGGTAGAGTTGGGCCGCATGGCTGAGCCATTCTCTCAGCCCCCGCTGCCCGATTTGGTGGTTTCCCCGCTGGGATTGGTGCCTAAGAGGGAACCGCGGAAGTTCCGTCTGATACATCAACGGTCTTTCCCTAAGGGTCTCTCAATAAACGATGCCATCGATCCGGAAGCTTGTGCTGTGTCCTACACTTCATTTGACGCCGCTATTTATTGGGTTCGGCGGTACGGGCCAGGGGCTCTCTTGGCTAAAACGGATATAGAGGCGGCTTTTCGATTGCTGCCAGTACATCCGCAGAGTTTTCATCCCCTTGGTTGCAGATGGTTAGATTTGTTTTATGTCGACCACTGTTTACCAATGGGTTGTTCGATATCTTGTGTGTTCTTCGAGACGTTCAGTTCCTTTGTTGAATAGGTGGTCAGGGTGGTATTGGGGGGTCAGTTCTGTCATCCATTATTTGGATGATTTTTTGTGTATAGGCCCCTCCGCACCCAAAGTGTGCGGAGTTCTGCTGGCCACTATTCAAAATGTAGCGGAGCGCTTTGGGATTCCGCTGGCAGGCAAAAAAATGGAAGGCCCATGTACTACAATTTACACGGATGCTGCTGGATCTGTGGGTTATGGCGTCTTCTTCCAGGGGCAATGGAGCGTGGAGCATTGGCCTGTGGAATGGAGGGAGGCTGGGTTTCTGAGGAACATGGAGTTAGTGGAACTTTTTCCAGTGCTAGCTGCCGTAGTAATCTGGGGGAACTCGTTGCAGAACAAAAAGTTTTTGTGATAATGTGGCGGTTGTACAGGTAACGAATCGACTAGGTAATGAATCGGCCACTTAAATGCCGGTGGTATGGGTGCTGCGGTTGCTGGTTTTGCGGTGCTTGCGGCTAATTGTCTTCATGTATGCGGTCCACCTGCCTGGGGTAAGTAATACAGTGGCAGATGCTTTGTCTCTTTTTCAGCTGGACAAGTTCTGAGAGTCGGCACCGGAAGCGGAGCAACACGGGGAGGCCTGTCAGCAGGAGCTGTGGCGGGTTGTGTTGGGGTAGCGACAACACTACTTTGGAACTCGTTGAGTGCATCCACATGGGCAGTGTATTCTAAGGTATGGAAGGAATGGGAGGCTCTTTTGTCCCGGGTAGGGGTAGACATAGTAAGTAGGGAATTCCCTTCCCTGTTGTTGTACTTTATTTGTTACATTTTGAACAGCGTGTGTCGGTCTCGGCCATCAACAGAAAGTTGGGCGGTCTGGCTTTCCTTTTCAAATTATGGGGTGTTCCGGACTTTATTAAAGAATTTCTTGTCCGTCAGGCCCTAAAAGTCTACAGACAGGGTGTCGGTCGGCGTGACTGCTGCCTCCCGGTCACTTTTCTTCTGTTACAGGTCTTATGGACTCAAGCAGGTCCAGTGTACGATTGGGACTACGAGGCTCTGTTGTTCAGAATAGCTTTTGTCTTGGCCTTTTTTTTGGGGCCCTTCATATCAGCGAGTTGATAAGTCCGTCCAAAACGGCACAAGGAGGGCTGTTAGTGCAGGAGGTGAGTTATTCCCATTCTTCAGTAGCTTTACTGATTCCAAGACAGATCAGCAGGCCCGAGGTACGTATTTGCGCCTTTATAGAATTCCAGATTCCCCACTTTGCCCAGCATCGGTGGTGGAGGAATATGGGCGAGAGGGTTCTTACCTTATGCCCTGTCAAAATTTCAGTTCGTGACTGTGTTTCGGTGTTGCTTGGTTGCCGCTGGTATTGATGCATGGAATTACTCCTCACACTCCTTCTGCATTGGAGCAGCTACAGAAGCCTCTCAGTGGGGGTTGGATGAGACGGTCTTAAGGCGTATCGGGAGGTGGGAATCCGATCGCTTTAGGCTTTATGTTCGTCTGGAACTGATTTAACCTGTTGGTATGTTATTTTATTGTCTGCTGGTTGATCTTCATTGTTTTATTTCCTTTCAGGACCTCCCCTTTGTCTCATTTGGATACTGGGGCTTTCTTTTGTTTTGTGGGGGGGCTAAAAAGGCGGATGTTCGACCTAATGATCGCCAGCTAGGTTTTGGTAGGAACAAGGCCACGGTTAGGTGGATCGGGATCCCAGGTTTATTGTGGTGCAGGGTCCTTCCAGAAGTGCACCACTTTGCCCGGCTGGACAGAGCTCCCGACATTTTGTACTTCATGTCGGGGGTAACGACTTGGGCATTCGGTCCTTGCGTCATCTGGTCCGGGACATAAAATTAGATTTCCTCCGGCTGCGCATGGCATTCCCTGATTTATTTGTGGTTTGGTCTGACATTGTTAGTCTCACTTCTTGGCGCTTTGCCAGGGCAGCTGAGAAACTGATCAAAGCGCGGATAAAATTCAATAAAGAGGTGGGACGTTTTGTCACGCGCAACGGCGGGTTGTGGTCTGACACAGAGATCTGGAGGTAGATACCTGGAGGTATCTGCGGAGCGATGGTGTACACCTGAATGCCGTTGGTACTGATTTGTGGGCCTTGGGCATTCAGGATGGTGTGCAGCTTGGATTACGGCTGTGGAGGGGCCCACAGGTGTAAGGTTTCACACCTGTGTGCGGTGGCGGTTGAGTCTGTGGAGGCATTTCCAATTGGGAACTGGAAGGTTTGTCCCCGAGCCGGTGTTGCGCGGCTGGGGATAATTAAGTGATGTGGTTGTCCCCGAGCTGGTGTTGTGCGGCTGGAGATAGTTAAGCGTCGTGGTTGTCCCTGATCCGGTGTTGCGCGGCTGGGGATAATAATAAAATGAATAATAATAAGCTGAATAATAAATGTATTAAAGTGATACCCAAACGGAATGGGTGATGGGTAGAGTTGATCGAACACCTGGAAGTTCGGATTTGGCAGGTTCGGCCGAACTTCGGGAAAAAGTCTGGGTTCGGGACCAAACTTGACCCGAACTTTATCCCGAACCCCGAACCCCATTGAAATCAATGGGGACCCGAACTTTTAGGCACAAAAATGGCTGTAACAAAGTCCTGGCAAATCCTAGAGGTCTGCAAAGGGAAGGAAAATGGGGGTAAGAGTCGGACAAGTGCCCTACAAAGAAATGGGGATAGGGAAATAACTTAAAATAATTTTTAAGCTAAAATCACATAAAAAAATAAAAAATGGAGGTGGATGTGGAGTTGGAGTTTGAGGAGGCAGTGGAAGTGGCGGTGGAGGAGGAGGAGGTAGCCAACACTTTTTTTTATTTTTGTGCAAGAAATGCACCCGCTGGCCACAAATGTAGTTTTTAGAATATTTTATTTTTTAAACCAGCAATGTAGACATGTTTGTATTTTTGTGCAAGAAATGCACTGCTGGCTGCAAATGTAGTTTTTAGAATTTTTTTTTTTTTTTAAACCAGCAATGTAGACATTTTTTTTATTTTTGTGTAAGAAATGCACCGTTGGCCACAAATGTAGTTTTTGGATTTTTTTTTTTTTTAAACCAGCAATGTAGATGCACGTTTTAATTTTGTGCAAGAAACAATAGTCTGTCCCTTAAAGCAACAGCTGGAACCTTTCCTTATAGAACTTGGAGATGATTTTAGAACAATAATCTGTCCCTTAAAGCAACAGCTGGAACCTTTCCCTATAGAACTTGGAGATGATTTTAGAACAATAATCTGTCCCTCTAAGCAACAGCTGGAACCTTTCCCTATAGAAGTTAGAGATGATTTTAGAACAATAATCTGTCCCTTAACCACTTGCCGACCGCTGATCGGCATTTGACGGCGGCAAAGTGGTTCGTTCCCGCAAAACGCCGCCATACGACGGCGGCTGCGGGATCGAGCTTAGTGAGCGTGCGCCGCCGGAGGCACGCCCGCGCGCTCACTGTGTTCAGGGAGGGCCAGGGAGCGGGTGCGGCGGCTTCGATTGCCGCTGGCTACCCGCGATGGCCCCCCCGAGCGGAGGAACGGAGGTCCGTGTATGTAAACACGGACCTCCGCTCTGTGTGAAGGGGGAAGGGCTGTGATCACAGCCTTCCTGTATACGAAGGCTGTGACCACTTCCCTTCCCCAGATAGTGCAGTCCCCATACAGTTAGAACACGCCCAGGGAACATAGTTAACCCTTAGAGCGCCCCCTGCAGGTTAACCCCTTCACTGCCAATGACATTTACACAGTAATCAGTGCATTTTTATAGCACTGATCGCTGTATAAATGCCAATGGTCCCAAAAAAGTGTCAAAATAGTCTGACATGTCCGCTGAAATATCGCAGTACCGCTAAAAATCGCAGATCGCCGCCATTACTAGTAAAAAAAAAAAAAAAAACCCCAAAAATGAATTCTCATCATCCGTAAACGCGACCACTTTTGCGCAAACCAATCAATAAACGCCGATTGCGATTTTTTTTATCGCAAATATGAGGAAGAATATAAATCGGCCAAAAACGGTGAAAAAAAATGTTTTTTATATATTTTTTTTTTATTTGTATTCTAGCAAAAAGTAAGAAATTTGTTTTTTTTTGCAAAATTGTCGCTCTTCTTCCGAATCGCAAAAAGGGCTCCGGTCCTAAAGCTGGAAATCCTTCCGGGGCTGAAGTGGTTAAAGCAACAGCTGGAACCTTTCCCTATAGAACTTGGAGATGATTTTAGAACAATAATCTGTCCCTCTAAGCAGTAGACTCTACCTAGTCCAGTCAGATTGTTCTGTGCAGCAGAATGAGGTCTGCAATCTGTCCCTCAAAGCAGCAGTACTAGTAATCTCTACCTAGTCCACAATCAGATCGTTCTGTAATGCAGGATGAGATGTTATATAATATCTGCAATCTGTCCCTCACAGAGCCTGCAGCATCCTCTCCCTAAACTAGCCTGAGAGCATATGACATGCAGCACGGTGACTCCAGCCCCATATAGAGGCTGGGTCACATGATGCACTGGCCAATCACAGCCATGCCATTAGTAGGCATGGCTGTGATGGCTTCTAAGGGCAAACCAGTGAAACACTTGTTGATTGGCTGCCCTTGGCAGCTATTCAACACGTGGAATAAAATACCTGAACCCCAAACCCGAACTTTTTTTGAAAAATCCGGGTTCGGGTCCGGGTCCCGGACACCCCAAAATTCAGTACGAACCCGAACTTTACAATTCTGGTTCGCTCAACTCTAGTGATGGGACCTGCAACATTGTTTAAATTGGATTTGATTTCTGTTTTAAGAAATTTTATTATTGTTATTTACTAATAAAATGGCCAATTTCTCCAGATTGGTTTCATGTGTCATCTGTTTATATTAATATTAAGTTTTAGTAGGTCCAGGGGTATTATTGTTAGAGTTATATATCTTGGATACCCTAGCCAAGTTCACTATTTGATTTTTTATTTATTCCAGAAAGCTCATTCTCTGAGAACTACGGCAAAAAATGTTTATTGTGGAGGATCCCTTAGCCTGTCTTGTGCAAATTCAGTTTCAGGCTGGATTCTCACCTTTGTGCAGCACTCCTTCTCTTAGGCCCCTTTCACACTGGGACCGCCCGATCGTCAGCAGTAAACCGCCGCTACTTTAGTGGCGATCTACCGCTGTAATAGTAGTGATATGGTGCTGCTATTTGGGCGACAGCATGGCACTTTTAACCCCCCCACAAGGGGTTAAACAGGGGGTAAAAGTGCACTCCCAGAGCAGTGTACAGCTGCTTCGGGAGCACTGCCCATTCAATCCAATGGCAGGGGCGGCGGAGGAGCGGTGTATACACCGTTCCCCACATTCCTGAAAAATCATGCTTGCAGGAATTTAATTTTACTCCCGCAAGCTCACCGCCCTGAGCCGCCCCCTTGTGAAAGGACACACTGGGTTGAATGGGGAGACGCTTTACAGGCGCTATTTTTAGCGCAATAGCCCCTGTAAAGCGCCCCAGTGTGAAAGGGGCCTTAGAGAGAAAACTCTTTTGGATCAAAAGCGCTTGTGAACTCTTTGAGATCATCCCTTTCCGATAAGAGGCTCAGCTTTCTGAGCCAGCTCTTTGAACACTGGAGCACTTGTTTGTTTTAAATTTAAACATTGAGCACTTTGAAGTACTGGATAACCTTATGTGGATTTGGGCTTTTTCACATATTTATGAACTTTTTATGATGAAGTTATAGTTTATTCACTGTTTGATCATATTTAATGATTGTTAACTTTTTTGCATGGTTTGCTGATGCTTGGATTTGGAGAGACAGCGCACTTTTTTATTTGTATGATAAAGGTTTGGTTGGCAAGAAGGAACATCAATTTTTGTTTAGTTTTTTTGCCATCTGTGTCCCATAGGGAAGATTTCTCTTTCATTCCTGCCCCATAGCAAAACAGGAAGTGAGATAAGATCCCTCCAAATTAAGGGAATCCTGGGTTCTCACCACGGTCACCAGAACTAGTGTCCCCGTTGGAAGATTTCCCCTCTTTTGCTGTTTTGGTGTCAACCCAAAACTTGTGATATTCTTTTACTTTCACTTTAAATAATATTAGTAAATGTTACAAATAGAGGATGGATCTCAGGAGTACAGACAGCAGATGTTCTAATCCCTCTCCACCCTATCCAAAGTTGAACTTTTTTGTTGCCTTTAGTTACACTTTAAGCTGTTGGTTTTGAATATATATTTTTGCACCTCTTCCTTGGCTACCCCTTCTGCCAACCTGTCCCAAAAATATGAGGTCCACCGTATTCCAGGTCTTCCCCTCTGTGCGGTCAGCAGCTTCCTGTTTCTACTGGCATTGCAGCCAATCCCAGAGGGGGAACTGTCTTAAAAGACTAGCATGCAGCAGGCCCCTGATTTGCCACCAACAATGGCCATGCCAGCCCAGGGTGCCTCCCATCCTTTTCCTGCAACAGGAAATAGGAGGGGTACCAAACACCTGTCGAATGGAGAATTTTGCCATCTTGGTTACTCTCATGCTGAATGTCCACATGATACCCTATTAATGTTTTACTGTAGCATGACAAAGTACAACATTCTTCCAGTCAGGAACCATGAATCAGACTGAGACAGAAGTGCAGTACAAATCACACATTTTAATAAAATGGTAAAATAGTACAAACAGATTAAACATGGTCTAAACATAGCCAGGGTTCGGTAACCAGAGCAGGTACTTGGAACAAGCCAGTAAAACAGGAATCCAGAGATCAGCGTAGTCAGAAGCAACAAACAGGATCAGGAACCAGAAGGGAAGTGTTTAACAGGAAAACACAGCAGAGAGTATCTGGATATGATGGCCAAGGCAAAGGCACAGGAGATATGATCCAGACAGTTTAAATAGCCAGCAGGGCTGTCTGACAAGCAGGAAATGAGCTGAGCCCAGCCCTGACAGTACCCCCTTCACAACTACCCCTGCCCCTCGGAGGGCCACCAGGTTTGAGGGGAAAACATCTATGGAAAGCACGGAGGAGGATGGGAGCATTTACATCCGAGGATGAGACCCAAAAGTGCTCCTCTGGACAGTACCCTCTCCAATGAACCAGGTATTGTATCCACCCACGGAACCTATGGGAGTCAATGATAGATTGTATTTCATACTCCTCATGGGTCTCAACCTGAACTGGGTGAGGATGTGTTATCGAGGTGGTGAAGTGGTTGCATACCAAAGGTTTTAATAAGGAGACATGGAATACATTTGAAATACGCATAGTAGAAGGAAGGTCTAAAGCGTAAGCCATTGGTTGATCTTACAGAAAGGCCCAATAAACCATGTTGCCAGTTTCAATGAGGTAACACAGAGTCAGAGGTTTCAAGATGACAGCCAGACCCTCTCCCCAACTTGGCAAGAAGGCGCAGGTAGGCATCCGTGGTCAGCATGGAGTCTGTACCTATCATTGGCACGTCGCAAGGACTCTTGGATCTGTACCTAAGTGGAATGAAGACCACAGAGATGCTCCTCTAACACAGGAATTCTTTGAGGAACAAATGAGTCAGGCAGCATGGATGACTGGAAACCATAATTCACCATAAATGGAGGCAATCGAGAAGCGGTATTAACAGCACTATCGTGAGCAAACTCCGCCCAAGGTAAGAGGTCTGACCAGTTGTTATGGTGGTCAGAAATATAGCAACGTAGAAACTGTTGCAAGGACTGGCTGGCTCATTCTGCGGCCCCACTGGACTGCAGGTGATATGCAGAAGAGAAGGAAAGCTGAATTCCCAACTGTGCACAAAAGGCTTGCCAAAACCTGGACACAAACTCACTACCCCTGTCTGAGATGATAACCTTGGGTAGCCCATGTGAGCGAAAGGTCTCCCGAACAAAAATGGATGCCAGTTCTTTGGATGTGGGCAGCTTTTTAAGTGGAATACAATGTGCCATTTTCGAGAACTGGTAAACCACCACAAGGATAACTGTGTTGCCCTGGGAGTTGGGTAACTCCACAATAAAATCCATAGACAGGTGGGTCTAAGGCCTCTCTCCATTGGGTATGGGTTGTAGGAGGCCCACTGGAAGGTGTGGTGTCTTACTCTGAGAACACACGGAACAAGCAGCTTCATCAGCGTAGAGACTAGGCCACCAGAATTGTTGGGAAATAGCCCAAATTAGTTGATTCTTCCCTGGGTGTCCAGCAGCCTTGGGAGAATGGTAAGACTGGAGCACAGCAGTGTGGAGACTCTGAGAGACAAAGCAGTGGTCACAAGGTTTTTCGGGAGGAGAATGGATCTGATGGATCGCGGGAACTTTGAGCGCCCCATAACGCATTCCAATGGCAGGGGAAATGCAGCCCGCTGATTGGCCATAGGATGCACATGACCTGCATGCTTTGGCCAATCACAGAGCACTCTGCTGTGAGAGATATGATTGGCTAAAGGCAGGGTGCCTTTAGTCAATCACTGCTCAGCAGCCTCAATCCACGCCCCACACTATATAAAGCTACTTATACAGTGGCTCTATGTAGTGTGAATAACGGTGGATAGAGAGACAGTGAGCTTAGCTAGTGGCATGCAGGCAGTTTAGTGCAGCTAGCTGATTATTGTGCATTGTGAAAAACATATAGAAAGATAGATAGATAGATAGATAGATAGATAGATAGATAGATAGATAGATAGAGCGATCTATATACAGTCAGTTAGTGTAGAGTGAAATATATACTAGATAGATAGATAGTTAGGGCGATCTGTATACAGTCAGTTAGTGCAGGCAGTGCAAGAATATATATATACCTTTCTAGTATATATATATTTATAATGCAATGCCTTTAGTATAGACTATATACAGCTAATTCAGTGTATAGTATATAGTGTCCGTTCAGGCAGTGCAAGAATATATATATACCTTCCTAGTGTATATATATTTATAATGCAATGCCTTTAGTGTAGACTATATACAGCTAATTCAGTGTATAGTATATAGTGTCCGTTCAGGCTGTGCAAGAATATATATATGTATACAATCTAGTATACAGTATCTCACAAAAGTGAGTACACCCCTCACATTTTTGTATATATTTTATTATATCTTTTCATGTGACAACACTGAAGAAATGACACTTTGCTACAATGTAAAGTAGTGAGTGTACATCTTGTATAACAGTGTAAATTTGCTGTCCCCTCAAAATAACTCAACACACAGCCATTAATGTCTAAACTGCTGGCAACAAAAGTGAGTACACCCCTAAGGGAAAATGTCCAAATTGGGCCCAATGAGCCATTTTCCCTCCCCGGTGTCATGTGACTCGTTAGTGTTACAAGGTCTCGGGTTTAAATGGGGAGCAGGTGTTTTAAATTTGGTGTTATCGCTCTCACTCTCTCATACTGGTCACTGGAAGTTCAATATGTCACCTCATGGCAAAGAACTCTCTGAGGATCTGAAAAAATAATTGTTGCGCTACATAAAGATAAGATAAGATAAGAAGATTGCCATGACCCTGAAACTGAGCTGCAACACGGTGGCCAAGACCATACAGTGGTTTAACAGGACAAGTCCCACTCAAAACAGGCCTCGCCATGGTCGAACAAAGAAGTTGAATGCACATGCTCAGCATCATATCCAGAGGTTGTCTTTGTGAAATAGACGTATGAGTGCTGACAGCATTGTTGCAGAGGTTGAAGGGTGGGTGGTCAGCCTGTCAGAGCTCAGACCATACACCGCACACTGCATCAAATTATTCTGCATGGCTGTCATCCCAGAAGGAAGCCTCTTCTAAAGATGATTCACAAGAAAGGCCGCAAACAGTTTAATGAAGAAAAGCAGACTAAGGACATGGATTACTGGGACCATGTCCTGTGGTCCGATGAGACCAAGATAAACTTATTTGGTTCAGATGGTGTCAAGCGTGTGTGGCGGCAACCAGGAGAGGAGTACAAAGACAAGTATGTCCTGCCTACAGTCAAGCATAGTGGTGGTGGTGTCATGGTCTGGGGCTGCATGAGTAATGGTGGCACTGGGAAGCTACAGTTCATTGAGGGGTAACCATGAATGCCAACATGTACTGTGATATACTGAAGCAGAGCATGATCCCCTCCCTTCAGAGACTGGGCCACAGGGTAGTATTCCAACATGATAATGACCCCAAACACACCTCCAAGACGACCGCTGCCTTGCTAAAGAAGCTGTGGGTAAAGGTGATGGACTGGCCAAGCATGTCTCCAGACCCAAACCCTGTTGAGCATCTGTGGGGCATCCTCAAATGGAAGGAGGAGGAGCGCAAGGTCTCTAACATCCATCAGCTCCGTGATGTCGTCACGGAGGAGTGGAAGATGACTTGAGTGGCAACCTGTGTGCTGGAAAATAATGGTGGCCAACACAAAATATTGACACTTTGGGCCCAATTTGGACATTTTCAGTTAGGGGTGTACTCACTTTTGTCGTCAGCGGTTTAGACGTTAATTGCTGTGTGTTGAGTTATTTCAAGGGGACAGCAAACTTACACTGTTATACAAGCTGTACTACTCACTACTACATTGTAGCAAAGTGTCATTTCTTCAGTGTTGTCACATGAAAAGATATAATAAAATATTTACAAAAATGTGAGGGGTGTACTCACTTTTGTGAGATACTGTATATACACTAGGAAGAGATATATATATATATATATATATATATATATATATATATATATATATATATATATATTCTTGCACTGCCCGACTGTATACAGATAGCCCTATCTATCTTTTTTTT
>BLSH010145705.1:1009707-1024793 GCA_018402905.1 Glandirana rugosa | reverse complement strand
TTTTTTTTCTATCTATCCCGATAGACATATGTCAGTATATATATATATATATATATTCTTGCACTGCCCGACTGTATACAGATAGCCCTATCTATCTTTTTTTTATCTATCTATCTATCTATCTATCTATCTATCTATCTATCTATCTATCTATCTATCTATCTTTTTTTTACACATTAAAAATGCTATCTAGCTAAACTGCCTGTAATCAGGAACCTAAGCTCACTATCTATCCGCTGCCAACACACTACATAGAGCCGCTGTACAAGCGGCTTTATATAGTGTGGGGCGTGGATTGAGGCTGGTGGGCAGTGATTGGCTAAAGGCACTCTGCCTTTAGCCAATCAAAGCTCTCACAGCAGGCCACCCGCTGATTGGCCAAAGCATGCAGGTCATGAGCATGCTTTGGTCAATCAGCGGGCGGCATTCCGCCGCCATTTGAATGCATTATGGGGCGCGCAAAGTTCCCACGAATGCCCCATAATGTTCGGGAAAACCTGAACAAACGAACAACCGAGGTTCGAGTCGAATGTGAGTTCGACTCGAATCGGGAGCTCATCCCTAATATATATATATATATATATATATATACACACAGCGAATTGAGTGTACACTATATATCAGTGCATTCGGGTGTGTACTGTATATAGTACACATCACGTGGTGTATTAAAATATACACAGTCTAGTATATATATATATATATATATATATATATATATAATCCCTACTCGATATATATATATATATATATATATATATATATAATCCCTACTCGATATATATATATATATATATATATATATATATATATATATATATATATATACACACACACACACAGTGTATTGAGTGTACACTATATATCAGTGCATTTGGGGGTGTACGTTATATAGTACATTACATGACGTGGTGTCTTAAAATATATACAGTATATATATATATATATATATATATATATATATATATATATACATACACACAGCGTATTGAGTGTACACTATATATCAGTGCATTTGGGGGGTGTACATACAGTATATAGTATAAATATATACAGTCTAATATAGTTGTGCTCATAAGTTTGCACACCCTGGCAGAATTTATGATTTCCTCCCCTTTTTACAGAGAATATGAATGATAACACAAAAACTGTTCTTTCACTCATGGTTAGTGTTTGGCAGAAGCCATTTATTATCAATCAACGGTTTGCTCTTTTTAAATCATAATGAAAACATAAACTACCCAAATGACCCTGCTCAAAAGTTTACATACCCTGGTGATTTTGGCCTCATAACGTGCACACAAGTTGACACAAAGGGGTTTCAATGGCTATTAAAGGTAACCATCTCATCTGTGATCTGTTTGCTTGTAATTAGTGTGTGTGTATAAAAGGTCAAGGAGTTCCTGGACTCCTGACAGACCCTTGCATCTTTTATCCAGTGCTGCACTGACGTTTCTGGATTCTGAGTCATGAGGAAAGCAAAAAAATTGTCAAAGGATCTGTTGGAAAAGGTAGTTGAACTGTATTAAACAGGAAAGGGATATAAAAAGATATCCAAGGAATTGAGAATGCCAAGTGTTCAAACTCTAATCAAGAAGTGGAAAATGAGGAGTTCTGTTTAAACCAAACCACGGTCAGAAAGACCATCTAAAATCTCAGCCACAAATGGGCTTCTTGCCAAGAGGAATGGGCAGCTTTACCATCTGAGAAGATAAAGAGCTTCATCCACAAATACCACAAAATAATTCAAGCTGGCATTGATGTTAAAGGGGCAATACACAGTATTAAGTTAAATTTTGGTCTCATCACTCCAAATTGCTTTGTGCCAGAAGGTTTGAGGCTGGTCTTTGTGCTGTTTGGTGTATTTTAAGCGGGATACTTCACGACATTTGCGTAGCAATGGCTTTCTTCTGGAGACTCGACCATGCAGTCCATCTTTCTTCAAGTGCCTTCTTATTGTGCATATTGAAACAGCCACACCACATGTTTTCAGAGAGTCCTGTATTTCACCTGAAGTTATTTGTGCATTTTTCTTTGCATCCCGAACAATTTTCCTGGCAGTTGTGGCTGAAAATTTAGTTGGTCTGCCTGACCGTGGTTTGGTTCCAACAGAACTCCTCATTTTCCACTTCTTGATTAGAACACTGCTGATTGGCATGCTCAATTCCTTGGATATCAATTTATATCCCTTTCCTGTTTTATATAGTTCAACTACCTTTTCCTGCAGATCCTTTGACAATTCTATTGCTTTTCCCATGACTCAGAATCCAGACACGTCAGTAAAGTACTGGATGACAGATGCAAGGGTCTGTCAGGAGTCCAGAAACGAATTGATCTTTTTATACACACACACCAATTACAAACACACAGATAACAGGTGAGGATGGTTACCTTTAATAGCCATTCAGACCCCTTTGTGTCAACTTGTGCGCATGTTATCAGGCCAAAATCACCAGGGTATGGCGTTTGATAGGGGTCATTTGGGTAGTTTCTGTTGTCATTATGATTTAAAAAGAGTAAACACAGTTCACTGATAGAACAAAATTCAGAGTATGGCAACACCAGCACCACATCCCTAGTAAATAATGGGAGCACTGGAAAAGACCAAAGAAAAAGCAATGGGTGAAGGTGCTAGTTCCCCCCCCCCCCACCTGAAAGAGTACAATAGTACTTATAGTTCAAAAAGTACACATTTTATTGAATACATTAAAATAAACATATTGGGGACTCCACCCATTGTATGGAAACACACCCACATATTTTAAATAGTGACATTACGGTGACTCTAAATATATCTAAAATATCTAAACAATATAGATTCATAGTTAGATGGTCTAAAGAAGAAAAACCAGTGACCCTGGCTCACACAGAATAATACCAATAGAAACCATGCCAGGGTAATATAGTAACTATATCCATGAACTGAACGGTGATCCTTCCTTTTTCCGACACGTTTCGCCCTATAATATGGGCTTCTTCAGGGAATGGATCAGGCTATAGAGTCACTGTAATAATGAATACAACAATATACAGTCATATATGTGACACGAAGATAGATATTTTAGATATATTCAGAGTCACCGTGGTGTCACTTTTTAATATATGTGGGTGTGTTTCCATACAATGGGTGGAGTCCCCACTATGTTTATTTTAATGTATTCAATAAAATTTGTACTTTTTTAACTATAAGTACTATTGTACTCTTTCAGGTGTGGGGGGAAGGGGGGGGGGGGTTAATTAGCACCTTCAAAGTCCCATTGCTTTTTCTTTGGTCTTTTCCAGTGCTCCCACAGTTCACTGATAATAAGTGGTTTCAGCCAAACACTAACCATGAGTGAAAGAAATGTTTTTGTGTTTCCATTCATATTCTCTGAAAAATGGCCAAGAAATCATAAATTCTGCCATGTAAACTTATGAGCACCACTGTATATATATATATATATATATATATATATATATATATATATATATATATATATATATGTCACCACGAGTAATATATATATATATATATATATATATATATATATATATATATATATATATATATATGTCACCACGAGTATTCAATATATATATATATATATATATATATATATATATATATATATATATATATACATACACACACACAGTGTATTGAGTGTGCACTATATATCAGTGCATTTGGGGGTGTATGGTATATAATACAGTGTAATGCGGTGTTAAAAAAAATCCCCATCATGTCAGGAAGGCCACAAAGGAGAGGCAGATGCTCCCAGGCCACTAAAAGAGGGCAAGCGGCCTCTGTGTCTGTGAAAAGTGGTGGACATGGTGCATCCTCTGCAGGCGGGTCACGCTTGTCCCTTTTTTCTGCTGTTGGCCGCGCTATTCAGCCGCAACACGCAAAAGAGTTGGTGGACTGGATAACTAAGCCGTCCTTATCCTCCTCATCCTCTGTCACCCAGGCTCATACAAGTTTGCCTTCCAACACAGCTGGCAAAGCGGCCTATTCCACCGGATCCTTGTCCACAGTTACTCCTTCTGTAGCCCCACCATCATGCACGGAGGAGTCACCAGAATTATTCGACCATAGTGTCGGTTACATGCTGATGGAGGATGCGCAGCAATTTGAAGGCTCTGATGTTGGTTCCCAGGTTGAGGAAGGGAGTAGTGTGAGCCTAGAGACAGGGGGTGCCGCAGAAGGACAAGAAACTAGCAATCATGTTCCCCCAGCTGCAGCATACTGCCAAGTTTTCTCCAGTGACGAGGAGGGAGGGGATGATGAGGACATGGACTGTACTTGGGCGCCTGAGAGAAGAGAGGAGGAAAGTGAGGAGGAGGCACAAATCCAATGAGGCAGGATGTCCTCCAGGGGCCAGCTTAAGGGCAGCCACCCAATTGCATCAGACCACAGAGATCCACAGGTGCAAGGCGTTGCTGACTCCCCGCTGACATTCAAAAGTTCTGTCCCAGCCATCCACATTCTCAGCGTCTTAATGCTAGCTTGGCCAAATTGCTAGCACTCCAACTGCTGACTTTTCAGCTGGTAGACTCTGCCCCCTTTCGTGAATTTGTGGAATGTGCTGTCCCACAGTGGCAAGTTCCCAAAAGAAATTTCTTTTCACGTAAGGCCATTCCAGCTCTGTACTGTCATGTACTGTCAAGACAATGTTTTGGCCTTGTTGGACAGGGTGGTTAGCAGCAGGGTTCATATTACTGCTGAATCATGGTCCAGCAGGCACGGTCAGGGATGTTACCTTTTCTTCACGGCGCACTGGGTAACTCTGCTGGCAGCTGGGAACGATGCAAGACAGGGTTCAGTGTTGGATCTAGTTCCGCCACCACGCCTCCAAAAAGCTGGTGGTGATTTTGCCACATCCGCCTCCTCCATCCCATCCTCTTCTTCTACCTCTATGGCCTTTTCTGCAGATTTGTCCTCTGAACCTGCAGTGCTCCCTAAGCATTCAAAGGGCAATGCAAGCAGTCAGGCTAAAAGATGCCATACAGTGCTTGAGTGCACTGAGGCAGAGATTCTGTCAGCTCTGCGGGGACAGGCTCAGAGGTGGTTGACGACACGGCAGCTTGAGCCAGGAATGGTTGTATGCGACAAAGGCACCAATCTTCTTTCTGCCCTCCGACAGGGACACTTGACATATGTTCCATGCTTGGCACACATCTTGAATTTGGTGGTGCAGCGTTTCTTGACCAGGTACCCAGGCTTACCAGATATCCCGAGGCAGGCCAGAAAAGTCTGCTGACATTCAGTAGGAATTCAACCTGCCCACCAACCGCCTCATTTGTGACATGCCCGCCAGATGGAACTCAACATTGGCAATGCTGCAGCGGCTGCACACACAGCAGAGGGCCATCATTAAGTACCTCTGTAAGCATGGTACCAGTACAGGCTCAGGGGAGCTTTGCTTCTTTTTGCCACATTAGTGGCTACTGATCAAGGATGCACGCACTGTCCTGTCACCATTTGAAGAGGCCACAAGGATGGTGAGCAGCGACAATGCATGCATCAGTGACACTGTCCCTCTAATATTCCTTCTGAAGCACAGGCTTCGTGGAATCATGGACAGGGCACTTGAGGCAGAACAGTGGGAGGAAGAGGAGGACATCCTTTCCTCTCAAGGCCCCCTTTATGCAGAGAGCATTCCTGCAGAGCCGCCAAACACACAGGAGGAGGATTGTGTTAGCATGGATGTGGAGGATCGCATGCAGCAGCTTCAAGGGATCATGGTTTTCAGTCCCCAGAAACCCAAGGAGTTGTACGTGGCTGGGAGGAGGTAGTTCCTGATAATGTCATCCTCAGTGACCCAGAGGACACTCATGCCTCCTCAAACTTACTCTGCATTGGCTCTCTGATTCTGAAAAGCCTGCGAAAAGACCCTAGTATTCGTGGTATCAAGGATAAGGATCATTAGTGGCTGGCAACCCTTCTTGATCCACATTACAAGGGTAAAGTTGCAGAGCTCATCCTGCTTATGCAGAGGGAGCAGAGGATGAAACATATTCAGGATACCTTGAAGAAGAGTTTGTGCAATGCCTTTCCAGACCCTGGGAGGCTACCATGTCCTGGTGCTGGACAACGTGTTTCTGAAGCTTCGGTTGTTCAGAGGCAGAAGGTGGCCGGCTGACCGATGTCTTTAAAAAAAATTTCAGTTCTCAGCGCCCAGGCAAAGCAACCATTGTCGACGCCTGCATTATATGGTGTAGGAATATATAGGGGCAATAGCAGACTTGGAGGCCTTTCCAACTGAGCATCCACTAAGTTACTGGGTCTTTAGGATGGACCACTGGCCGGAACTTCTTGAATATGCAATTGAGCTATTGGCCTGTCCTGCATCCAGCGTGCTTTCTGAACGGACATTCAGTGCTGCTGGAGGGTTCGTAACCGATCAAAGAGTGCGCCTGTCCACAGGCTCGGTTGATAGGCTCACTTTTATAAAAAAAAGCAGCTATCAAGCCCCTGATGCCAATGCAACTGATTTCATTTGCTAGGGATCTGGGATCCCTTTAAGACTGCCACTGCTCCTATTCCTCCTGTCCATAACCTAGAATTATATTTTGTATTTAGGGCACCACCAACACCCAAGGCGCAATGTTTCTGCACCTGTTTTACAAGGGCATGCCATAACAATTTTTAAACTAATTTACAACAGCAGGGCCCCATCCTGTGCCCAACAAGAGTAACTGCAAGGGGTTACAGCAGCCTTTCTCAATCTTTTCAACACCGAGGAACCCTTGAAATAATTCTCCGGTCTCGGGGAACCCCTGCTAAAAATTAAAAATCTACAACTCATGATACATTAATGTGATGGTCAATGGGAAGAATGCTCCTTACACTTGTGGTCATTGGGAAGAACTACCCCCTAACAGATAGCTAAAAAGATCAATGGTGTCATTGGGAATTTATCTGAGAGGTAGAAATTGACCATTGCTCAAGGAACCCCTAGCAACCCCTGGATGAACCCTAGGGTTCCACGGAACCCTGGTTGAGAAACCCTGGGTTACAGTGTTCTGGAACAATCAACACCCAAGGCCCAATTTTTCGGCACCTGTTTGAATGGGGCATGTCATCACAATTTTTAAACTAATTTACAACAGCAGGGCCCGTTCCTGCACCCAACAAGAGTACTACAAGGGGTTACAGTATTCTGGCACTGCCTATACCCAAGGCCCAATTTTTTGGCACCTGTTTGACTGGGGCATGTCATCACAATTTTTTAAATAATTTACAACAGCAAGGCCCACACCAAAACTTAAAAAAATAAATTGCATGGGGGTCCCCCCCAAAATCCAAACCAGGCCCTTTGGGTCTGGTATGGATTTTAAGGGGAACCCCACGCCAAAGTTAAAAAAAAAATGATGCGGGGGTCCCCCCAAAATCTAAACCATGCCCTTGGGGTCTGGTATGGATATTAAGGGGAACCCTGGGCCAAATTTTTTTAAAAAATGGCATGGGGGTCCCCCCAAAATCCAAACCAGGCCCTTCAGGTCTGGTATGGATTTTAAGGGGAACCCCGCGCCACAATTTTTAAAAAAATTATGTGGGGGTCCCCCACAAAGTCCATACCTGGCCCTTCAGGTCTGGTATGAACTTTAAGGGGAACCCCGCGCCAATTAAAAAAAAAAAAAATGGCGTAGGGGTCCCCCCAAAATCCAAACCAGACACTTGTCCGAGAATGGCAGGAGGTGGTGGGGACGAGCGAGCACCCCCTCCTCCGAACCATACCAGGCCACATGCCCTCAACATGAGGAGGGTGCTCTGAGGTCCCCCCAAAGCACCTTGTCTACAAGTTAATGGAGAGAAGGGCCTCATCCCCACAACCCTTGCCGGTGGATGTAGGGGGCTTATCAGAATCTGGAAGCCCTCTTTAATAAAGGGGCCCCCATATCCCGACCCCCCTATGTGAATAGGTATGGGGTACATTGTACCCCTACCCATTCACCAAAAAAAGGAGTAAAGTGGTACAAAAAACAAGAGGCAGTTTTTGACAAGTAATTTATTGTGTAAAATAGCTCTTCTTCTTTCTCATTTCTTCCTCCATCTTCTCATGTTCCGGTCCTTCTTCTGGTTCTCTTCTTCTTTCGGTCTTCCTCCTTTCTCTCTTCGTTTTCAATCTTCATCTTCTTCTTCTTCCTTCTTCTTTCACCGCCCCTGCACCCGCTGCTGCAGCCGTGCAGTCCAGAAGCCTCTCCTAGAATGTACCCCATACCTATTCACATGGGGGGGTTAGGATCTGGGGGCACCCTTATTAAAGGGGCTTCTAGATTCCGATAAGCCCCCCGCCCGCAGATGCCCCACTACCACTGGCAAGGGTTGTGGGTATGAGGCCCTTCTCCCCATCAACATGGGGACAAGGTGCTTTGGGGGGACCTCAAAGCACCCTCCCCATGTTGAGCACATGTGTCCTGGCATGGGTCGGAGGAGGGGTGCTCGCTTGTCCCCACCCCCTCCTACCATGCCAGGGCTGCGTGCTCGGATAAGGGTCTGGTTTGAATATTGGGGGGGCCCCCACGTAATTTTTTTTTACATTTTGGCACAGGGTTCCCCTTAAAATCCATACCAGACCTGAAGGGCCTGGTTTGGATTTTGAGGTGACCCCACGTCATTTTTAAAAAAAATGTTGTCATGGGGTTCCCCTTAAAATCCATACCTGGTAGGACTATGCAATTCTTTTTTCATTTTGGGCGGGTTCCCCTTAAAATACATATCAGACCTGAAGGGTCTGTTATGGACTTTGGGGGAGACCCCTACGTAATTTTTTTGGGGGGGCAGGGTTCCCCTTAAAATACATACCAGACCTGAAGGGTCTGTTACGAACGTTGAGGGGGGGAACCCTACACAATTTTAAAAAAAAAATTTGGAGCAGGGTTCCCCTTAAAATCCATACCAGACCTGAAGGGCCTGGTATGGACTGGGGGGGGAGGGGGGCAACGCAATGCTTTTTTGGTGATTTTATCTATATTGCCGGGAACCGGCAATACATTACACCTGCGAGTGATTTTAAATGACAATTTTTCCTGTACAAATGTCATTTTGCTCTGGCACTGTTCTAAACATCACAGAGGTGTGCCCTTTTACAGGCAGACTAAGGGGACCCCCAGACACATAATTTAAAGGAATATTGCATTTTTATTATTTCACTTTAAGCATTATTAAAACCATTGCTCCTGAAAAAACGATTGATTTAAAAACGTTTTTTGCATTGATACATGTCCCCTAGGGCAGGACCCGGGTCCCCATAGACTTTTTAGGGCAATAACTTGCATATAAGCCTTTAAAATGAGCACTTTTTCTTTTTCATGTTCGAGTCCCATTGTTTTTAACGGCGTTCGCGTGTTTGCACAAATTTTTAGCCTGTTCGCAAGTTCTGGTGTGAACCAAACCGGGGGGTGTTCGGCGCATCCCTAGATCTGAGCAGCAAGAATTCTGTCACCCAAATGTGAAGTGATACTGGTATGAACTGTAGCCAGAATACGATTGGGAGGTATCACAGGAACAGGAACTGACTCCACCTTGGAAGCGGAGGAAAACTGTTGTGACAATGTATCAGCCCTTACATTCTTAGTACCGGGTAAGAATGAGATTATGTAATTGAAGCTTGACAAATAAAGAGCCCATTGCTCGTTTAGCCTCAGATAAGAATGTGAGATTCTTATGGTCAATCAAAATGAGAACCGGCACAGTGGTACCCTCGAGGTGATGCCTCCATTCTTTAAGAGCTAAAATGACTGCTAACAACTCTCTGTCCCCAATCTCGTAATTGCATTCCACAGGAGACAATTTCTTTTAAAAAGCAGCTACAAGGATGCATAGGGCTCTCAGAGGTGGGACGTTGAGACAGAATGGCACCAACTCCAGTCTCAGATGCATCAACCTCAAGGATTAAGGGTAATGTAGGATCAGGATGTGCCAACACAGGAGCTGAAACAAAGGCAGCCTTGAGAGACTCAAAGGTTTTAATGGAATCCAGAGACCAACTATGTGGGTTACCGTTCTTTCTGGTCATATCAGTCAGTTTGACCAGAGACGAGAAGTCACGAATAAACTTCCGATAATAATTGGCAAAGCCAAGAAAACGTTATATGGACATAAACCTACGGGTTGGGGCCACTGTAGAACTGCCGATAGTTTCTCTGGCTCCATCGAAAAACCAGCAGTGGAAATGACATAACCCAGGAATTTAACCTGTTCACAATGGAACTCACACTTCTCCAATTTACAATACAGGTTATTATCTCTCAACCTCTGAAGGACACGGCAGACATCTGTGTGGTGGCTCTCTAGGGAATTGGAATATATGATGATATCGTCGAGATAAACCACCACACATTGCTGCAACGAATCTCAGAGGACATCATTGATGAATTCCTTAAAAACTGCCGGAGCGTTGCAAAGACCAAATGACATTACGAGGTATTCATAATGGCCTGTCCTGGTATTAAACACAGTTTTCCATTCATTACCCTCCTTGATCTTCACAAGATTGTATGCCCCTCTCAGATCAAGCTTTGTGAAACCGCTGCTCCCTTGAGGCGGTCAAATAACTCTGTAATCAACGGAATTGGATTAGCATTCTTAATCGTGAAGCAATTAAGACCCCTATAATCGATACAAGGTCTTAGTTCACCATTCTTCTTTTTCACCAAGAAGAAACCAGCACCAGCAGGAGGCGAGGATTTGAACCCTCGAGAAAGTGCATCAGCAGCATACTGCTCCATGGCTTTATCCTTCGAGACAGACAAAGGGTAAACCCGGCCACGAGGGGGTATGGCACCAGGTTGGAGGTCAATTGTGCAATCATATGACCGGTGTGGAGGCAAACTACCGGCTTGACCTTTGTCAAAGACATCGCTAAATTCACGGTACTTCTCAGGCTCAGGGTGTTATCCAAGAGACCATGAGAAAAAGCAGCCACAAGGGCATCATTGTTCCAAGCTACCTCTGTTGCCAGGGTACGGAATTCAATGGCGTAATCAGCAACAGTTCTCATACTCTGTTTGATGGACATGAGGCAGCGGAGGTGGACCGTACAGGAACGTCAAATAGCCTTTTAAAGGAGCCACAAACTCTGGGTAATTCAGGACAATGGGTTTTTGCGTCTACCATAGAGAGTTTGCCTAGGCCAAGGCTCTATTGGAAAGCAAAGAAATCACAAAGCCTACTTTCCTTCTGTTCGTGGGAAACGCCTGGGGCAGCATCTCAAAGTATATCCCAACCTGGTTGAGAAAACCTCTGCATTGAACTGGATCGCCCCCAAATCGCTGGGGAAGAGAAGCGGAACCAGACATACCAGGTAATATTCGAGGATGGTGCCTGCACAGGGACTGGAGCAGCAGCAGGGACGGCCTACAACCCAGGTTGTACTGCAACAGCCACAGTGGGAAGATCCAGGTGAGCAGTGCGAATAATGTTATGGCAAACTTATCCATTCGGTGATCCTGCTCATCCAATCTGGAAAAAATATTACCAGCAAGTGGATTGTCTGCATCTTCTGAATTCATGGCCTTCGCCTACTCTCAGGAACGATGAATCAGACTGAGACAGAAGTGCAGTAAAAATCCCACTTTTTAATAAAATTGTAAAATAGTACAAACAGATTAAACGTGGTCAAAACATGGCCAGGGTTCGTTAACCAGAGTGGGTAGTCGGAACAAGCCAGTAAAACAGGAATCCAGAGATCAGCATAGTCAGAAGTAGCAGACAGGTTCAGGAACCAGAAGGGAAATCAGCCAGGCAAAGTCTTTAACAGGAAAACACAGCAGAGAGTATCCGGATATGTTGACCAAGGAGAAGGCACATGAGATATGATCCAGGCAGTTTAAATAGCCAGCAGGGCTGGCCAACGAGCAGGAAATGATGACCAGATGAGTCACTGTGGATTGATGAGTACTGGCAATCAACTAACAGCTGAGCACTTGAGCTCTGGGAAGGGAGGGCTGAGCCCAGCCCTGACACTTCCAGAGACAGGGACACGCCTACTTTCCTTTCCTTTCCACAAGTCATCAACATTACGGTTTGAACCAAACTCGTGGAATGGGGATGCCGACCAGATTAGTTTCCTTCTGGGGCCTATATTGTGCCTACCCTGAAAACATTCACCACTGTAGACTGCGACCTGCATAATGGTGTATTGCAGGCTCTTCCCGTTAACCTCCCACCATTAGTTCTTCCAGCCCTAACTTATAAAGGATAAATTAGCTCATCCCACAGTACCCTCCAAAGGGCCCAAAGCAGCCAGACCCTCTGTGTTCACAAGGATATTCTCAAATGTTTCCCATTGTCTCTCTGTGTTGTCTTTGTGACCTCTAGTGTTCCTTGTGTCTGTCCAGTCTGTACCCAACTCCTGGGGGTCTCAGTGATCCCAGTGTTCCCCAGTGTCTTCAGTGATTTCAGCCTGCCCCTTGTGTACTCCAGCCTGTGACCCTAAGTCTGATCCTCATGATTCCCAGTGTGTAGCCTGCTCCCCCCTGTGCACACCTGCCAGCATCCAGTCTTCCCTCACTACCGTTCTCCCTCTGCACTGCAGTCAGTTACCTGCTTCTCTGCACCACTGTTTATCCCTTTGAGCTACATCCAGCCTCTTCCTGCTGGAACAGAAATCAGCGTTCCTGGTTTGATTTTCTTCTGGTTTTAGCTTTTTATTTATAATGTAAGTATAATACTATTTACAAAAGTTTTTAATAAAATGACTACACTACAGTGGGTATAGAAAAGAATATCCCTTGTTTAAAATAATCACATTTTGTTGCTTTGCAGCCTGAAATGAAGACATACACAGTTTTTGTTTTATCCAGACAGATCTACTAGTGCAACTTATAACATCCAAGTGAAAGATATAACACCAACATGTCAGAAAAAAAATATTCAAAACCAGAATGTGGGAAAATGGGTCACCCCCTTGTGTCAGTATTTTGATGAACTATTTTTTGCTTTAATTACAGTCTTTAGTCTGTTGGGATATGTCTCTACTAACTTTGCACATCTACACTTTGCAATATTTGCCCACTCTTCTTTGCATAACTGCTCAAGTTCAGTAAAATTTGATGGTGACCGTTTGTGGACTGCAGTGTTCAAGTCATTTCTACAGATTTTCAATGGGGTTTAAGTTTGCACTCTGACTAAGCCTTGCAAGGACATTCACCCTTTTCTCCATTAACCACTGTGTGGTCTGGGTCATTGTCATGTTGGAAGTTAAACTTTCTTCCCATTGACAACCATCTGGCAGAGGGCAGCAGATTTTCCTCAAGAATGTGACGATATGTTGCCTCATCCATTTTTCCTTCTATCCTGACAAGTGCTCCAGTCCCTGCTGCAGAGAAACACCCCAATAACAGAATATTACCACCTCCATGCTTTACTGTAGGAATGGTGTTATTTGGATGGTGAGCTCCCTTGGATTTCTGCCAGACATATCGTTTGGTGTTGAGGACAAATAATTCAATTTTTGTCTCATCTGACCACCTTAAATGCACCTTGAAGATTCTGAGGCCACATGGAAAATGTGGTATGGTCAGATGAGATTAAAATTTAAATATTGGGTCATATTCTAAACCCATAAGGGCACAGGATCTTATGGTATATGAGAGTGCTGTTTTTACCTCAAATTGGTGGATATATTCGTATTGCTGGACATTTTATGTCTGATTGATAGCAGCTTCTTTTTATTTCTTTTTCTTTTCTTCTTTCTTTGTTTCATTTATTTTTGGCAAATCTTTTTGATTTAACTGCTGGTGTACTATAAACATATATAGTGCCTTGAAAAAGTATTTATATCCCTTGAAGTTTTTCACATTTTGTCACATAATTGTGAAGCGGAAGGAAAATGATAAATGGTTTTCCTCATTTTTACAAATAAATATCTGAGTGTGGCATGCATTTGTATTCAGCCCCCTTTATTCTGATACCCCTAACTAAAATCTAGTGGACCCATTGCCTTCAGAAGTCACCTAATTAGTAAATAGGGTCTACCTGTGTGTGATTTAATCTCAATATAAATACAGCTGTTCTGTGAAGCCCTCAGAGGTTTGTTAGAGAATCTTAGTGAACAAACATCATCATGAAGGCCAATGAACACACCAGACATGTCAGGGATTAAGTTGTGGAGAAGTTTAAAGCAGAAACCGGATCCCTCGGGTCTCTTCTGACCCAGGAGAACTGCAGATCTCAGGGATAGGAGGGACCTGAATTACCCCACTGATGAGTATATGTGTATTTTACTTATAAGCATGTGAGTGTTTTTATTGAAGTTTTTAATAAACCCTGATGTTAAAAGAAATTACGCGATGGTGGTGTAATATCATTTTGCATGATCCTCATTGAGCCTTTGGTGAATATTCTGAAGGAGGTTAAGAGGTTTGGGCATAGGGAGGAGAAAATGGTGTGCAATATACGAAGAGTAGGATTTCTTGGTGTCTGTTAATCGGCTTAAAGGAGGATATTTGCACATCTGGTGATGGGCACAGGGTGTTGTGTGCTTATCGCTTCACGTAGCTGAAACTGTCACGAATTTGATAATTTATGCAACTGATGTGGAGAGCAGGATAAACTGTATTATATGGACTATTGCATGAACTCTCGGAATGAATTCTGTTGCAATTTATTAATGCGTCACTTTGCACTTATGTAGTTATTCTACAAGGAGGATATATTTATTTGCACTTTATGGATGCATGCACTGTATTTAATTAGCATCTGTTGTTTGCACTTGATTTAGTTACAAATAGCGCTGCACTCATATATATAACTTTATATTCATTATATGCTTGATTGACCACACTGAAGGGAGGTGGTGAGTGCTGGCAGCAGGTGTGTATATAGCAGCTCACAAGTTTCAATACTTGTAGTTATTCATTGTTGAAAGAAAGCCTTTAAAGTTCAGGTTGCAGTTTGCGAGAAGCCATGTGGGGGACACAGCAAACATGTGGAAGAAGTTGCTCTGGTCAAATGAGACTAGAACTGAAATGTTTGGCCTAAATGCAAAACGCTATGTGTGGCAGAAAACGAACACTGCATATCACCCTGAACGCACCATCCCCACCGTGAAACATGGTGGTGGCAGCATCATGTTGTGGGGATGATTTTCTTCAGCAGG
>BLSH010145705.1:988455-1000293 GCA_018402905.1 Glandirana rugosa | reverse complement strand
CAGCACAGGATGGAGAAAAGAGAGAGAAGCCGAGATTTCAATCGGGGAGGGGAGAGGGGGGGTTCCGTGTTAGGTCTCCTTTACAGTTTTCTGTAAAAGTGAAGTAACCCTTTAAAGAAGAAGCATGGCCAAAGTTCTTTTGATGTACAGTGCCTTGAAAAAGTATTCATACCAACTTGAAATTTTTCACATTTTGTCATGTTACAGCCAAAAATGTAAATGTATTTTATTGGGATTTTATGTGATAGACCAACACAACGTGGCACATAATTGTGAAGTGGAAGGAAATTGATAAATGGTTTACAATTTTTTTATAAATAAATATGTGAAAAAATGTGGCATCCATTTGTATTCAGCCCCCTTTACTTTGATACCCCTAACTATAATCTAATGGAACAATTTGCCTTCAGAAGTCACCTAATTAGTAAACGGAGTCCAGAGTTAATCTCAGTATAAATACAGCTGTTCTGTGAAGCCCTCAGAGATTTGGTAGAGAACCTTAGTGAACAAACAGCATGTAGGCCAAGGAACACACCAGACAGGTCAGGGATAAAGTTGTGGAGAAGTTTAAAGCAGGGTTAGGTTATAAAAAAATATCCCAAGCTTTGAACATCTCACAGAGCAGTGTTCAATCCATCACCGGAAAATGGAAAGAGTATAGCACAACTGCAAACCTACCGAGACATGGCCGTCCATCTAAACTGTTTATTTTGTAATTATGGAGGAGCTGCAGAGACCCACAGCTCAGGTGGGAGAATCTGTCCACAGGACAACTATTAGTCATGCACTCCACAAATATGGCCTTTATGGAAGAGTGGCAAGAAGAAAGCCATTCTTAAAAGAAAGCCATAAGAAGTCCAGTTTGTGGATTTTCAGTGTGATTTCGGCTTGGAGAGAGATAGAACAGGGCTCTGTTCAGTGCTATTAGTTAGTTAGTGTGCTATATTGAGCTATTTTGCCTCAATTGTCAGCGTAGAAAATTCGTTTAGTGTCAGTCTAGGGATAGTGTGAGTGTAGTGAGGAGGACCATCATTCAGCTTTGCATAGTGTGCAGCTAGAATAGGGACAGCTCAGATAGTTTCACTGTAGTGTAGTGAGACTGTGTCATTCATACATACATTAGTGTATATGTAGAGTAGGGACAGTTCAGATAGTTTCAGTGTAGTATAGTGAGACCGTGTCACTACTCTTTACATTAGTGTATAGCTAGAGTAGAGAAAGTTCAGATAGCGTCAGTGTAGTGATGGTTGAACACCGTCTATTTGATTGTGTTACTGCAAGTTTAACGCCATTTACTTCTGTGTGCATTACTGCAAGTTTAACGCCATATAGTTCTGTGTGCGTTACTGCCAGTTTAACGCCATATTGTTCTGTGTGCGTTACTGCCAGTTTCACACCATATAGTTTTGTGTGTGTTACTGCAAGTTTAACGCCATTTACTTCTGTGTGCGTTACTCCACGTTTAACGCCATATATTTCTGTGTGTGTTACTGTAAGTTTAACGCCATTTACTTCTGTGTGCCTTACTCCACGTTTAACGTCATATAGAAAAAGAAAAAGCTTTCAAGAGCGTGCCATCGTCCTATGTCTGACAGAAACAGGTGTAGAGGCGAACCTCCCAAAAAGGTGGACTTTCTAGGCACTACACGAGACTAATAAATAAACCAGTTGTTAAAAGATAAACATTTTATTGGTATAGTATATAGTATCAAAATATATATAAAAATACATTTGAAATATGAACAATCACAGTTGGGGTATTATGGAAGAGGGGAATCAACCCTAGCAAAATACAGACAGACTAAAATATCACAGAGTGGAATGATACATAGTAGCACACAACTGTATTATTGAACAAGCCCTTGTATGAGGACATTTTGGTATGAGCTTCCTCTGGACTTTGTCCTTGTAAACTGAAATTAAGTAGGCACAAAATACATATGTAATACAATATGCTTTATCAAGAATCTTTTTAACTGCAGCTTACTTTTGGCTGTCTGTGCTCCGGGATATAGTCAGGGGGGCGGACACAGGGGAATTGGATAGGCTCTCCAAGTGTAAACACACTAGATCACAAAGAGGGTATTATTAATAATATGTGGGGAAAACACATTCCCTCTACATATATACATTCAGTCAAGTAATGCTTTATATACCTGTCTTTGTGTGCAAACGGAGAGTGTTTTACTGTATTTGCGGCTGAATGGTGTAAAATGAGTGTGTATTACACAATTGAGTCCAGAAGGTAAGAGACTCACGTCAGAGGAAGAAACAACTACGATACTAGGTAGGTAGTAAACAGAAGAAAGGAGGGAACCCGCCGTATAAATAAAGATCTCAGGACTGGACCATATAGGTAGAATTTCAATTTGTATAGTAGTATCTATATATAGTTGGTATAACTTTACAGCAGGGGGGATATCCTGGATCAATACATAGATCTATGAAAAAATAAATAATAATAAAAGGCCCAACATTTCAGACGGGGGTATTAAGGTGTAAATCTTCATAGGTGCATCAAAAATGCACCACCACATACCTGCAAAAGTGGCCCAATCATATATCCATCTGGATAGATGGAAGCCTAATTGTGGGTGTAGTGACCGAAATCAATCTATAGTTAGAAAGAAAGGAAGCCAAAGTCCAAAAAAGTTCCCATATGACAATATGTATCAGTGCATCCTCCGCAGTTGTGAGCATAAATTACCTTGAAGCTTGTAGAGTGCCGCATGATGTCCGCCGCCATGGACGCCAAAATAGTACCCACACCCTCATCGCGCCACACCAGCCGCCGCCAATAAGGAATTGGACAGAGCAATGGACGTCACTAGGCCGCAATGTGCGCTCCAACACACAGCGCATGCCCAGGGAGGGGGGCGGACCGCGTGTAAAGAGGGCCTGCATCGGGCGGTGGGGACGAATGCGGGAGAGTGACCTGGGTCTCACCAGGTCCACCCCCAGCATCGAGACAGGTCCATCTAACACACTCAAAAGGTAGGACTGTGTGGAGCGCATGTGCCTGCCCACCAAACAAGTATTCAGAGCACAGAGGGCCAAGGCCACATTATAAATGAATGATAAACAAAGTATGGACACCTAGTGGTAAATAAAAATATTACAGAAATGACAGTACAGCAGTTGCATGAGGGAACATACAATCAACAGCACATAAAACGCATGAAACGGATACTAGGAGCCATAATGATGGTCCATAGACCAAAAGATTAGGCATACACCAGAGAGAACATTAGAGAACGTCAAGGGGGAGTATATATGTATGATGAAAGTTACAAGAATGGTTTATAGCCATGGGCTTCATTTAAGCCTGGCTTGATTGTAGCTTTTAAATTAAAAATCCAACGTGCCTCACACTGCAAAATAATTTTATCAAATTCCCCTCCCCTTGGGTTTTCCAAAATCCTCTCCAATGCTGCAAAACCTCTGTGTTGTTATTGTGGTATAAACCCAAATGTCTCCCTATTGGTGTAGAAAGAATGTTCTTGTTACCATATTGAATGTGATCCTTAATTCTCCGCCAAAATTGGCGCTTGGTTTTGCCCACATAAAATGCTCCACATTCGCAGAACATTATGTAGACAATGCCTATGGTTTGGCAATCCATGCAATGTTTTATTGTATGTAATTTGCCATTGGGTAAATAAAGTGTCTGTTTTTCATATATCCAGTGGCAAAAGTTGCACCCTCCACATTTCCATGTCCCCTTTAAAGAGTCCTCTGGATTAACCGAAAGCTCCCGTGTCTGTGTGACACGGTCCCTAACTGAACAGGCTCTTTTGTACATAATTTCAGGAAATTCCTCTTAACCACTTCAGCCCCGGAAGGATTTCCAGCTTTAGGACCGGAGCCCTTTTTGCGATTCGGCACTGCGTCGCTTTAACTGACAATTGCGCGGTCGTGCGACGTTGTACCCAAACAAAATTTGCGTCCTTTTTTTCCCACAAATAGAGCTTTCTTTTGGTGGTATTTGATCACCGCTGCATAATTTTTGATCGCCGCTATAAACAAAAGAAGAGCGACAATTTTGCAAAAAAACCCAAATTTCTTACTTTTTGCTAACATACAAATCCAAAAAAAAAAATATAAAAAAACATTTTTTTTCATCGGTTTTGGCCGATTTATATTCTTCCTCATATTTGTGATAAAAAAAATCGCAATCTGCGTTCATTGATTGGTTTGCGCAAAAGTGGTCGCGTTTACAGATGATGAGAATTCATTTTTGGGTTTTTTTTTTACTAGTAATGGCGGCGATCTGCGATTTTTAGCGGTACTGCGATATTTCAGACATGTCGGACCATTTTGACACTTTTGGGACCATTGGCATTTATACAGCGATCAGTGCTATAAAAATGCGCTGATTACTGTGTAAATGCCATTGGCAGTGAAGGGGTTAACCTGCAGGGGGCGCTCTAAGGGTTAACAGTGTTCCCTGGGCGTGTGCTAACTGTGGGGGGACTGCCCTAGCTGGGGAAAGGAAGTGGTCACAGCCTCCGTATACAGGAAGGCTGTGATCACAGCCCTTCCCCCTTCACAGAACGGTGGTCCGTGTTTACATACACGGACCTCCGTTCCTTCGCTCCGGGGGGGCATCGCGGGTAGCCGGCTGCAATCGAAGCCGCCGCACCCGCTCCCTGGCCCTCCCCAAACACAGTGAGCGCGCCAACGCGCCTCCGGCGGCGCATGCGCGCTCACTAGGCTCGGTCTCGCGGTCGCCATCGTATGACGGCGATTTGCGCTCACCAGCCACCTTGTCACCGTCAATTGGCGATCGGCGGTCGGCAAGGGGTTAAAAATAGCGTCATTTGTTAATAAATACCAGGTTTCCTGGAGGATCTTCCTAATTATTGTGTGTTGCCTCGTATAAGGGGTTATAAGGCGGACCGTGTCTTGGGGTGTGGGTTCGTGCTTACGAAACAAAACATCTTCTCTAGTACGATAGTAGGCCTTATTGTATGCCCTATGGAAGCTCTGGGCATGTAACACTGTATTCCCGGCTGTGGATTTTCTATATAAAGTAGTTACTATCTGACCATAATTTTGTATATAGATCTGGAACTCAAGGAATGGGATCATATGCAAATCCGATTGCATGGTAAACTTTAAGTTGAAATCATTGATTGCCAATAATGAGAGGAATCTCCCAAGATCCTCCTCTGACCCCAACCACAGCATGAATACATCATCTATGTATCAGAGCCAGAGGAGGATAGAGGGCCAGAAAGTGGAGAATCTATCATCAGAGAATATTGTCCTTTCCCACCCCCCCAGATACAGGTTGGCGTACAACGGGGCACAACATGTCCCCATCGCCACCCCCTGCATCTGGAGGTAGTGGGAATCATCAAATACAAACACATTTCTGGTTAGAATATGTTCCAGTGATGCGAGAATGAAGTCATTTTTTTTATAAAAGCCATGATGTCTTTCATAAAGGAATTCCCTAGCTACTGCCAATCCTTTTGCATGTGGAACACTACTATATAGAGCTTCAATGTCGATGGCTACTAGTCTGGTGTTAGAGGGGACCTGAATGTCTTCAAGTCTTCTCAAAAGATCTGGTGTATCTTGTATAAAGGAGGGCAATGATGTAACATGTGGGTTTAGATGCACGTCAATAAGACGGCTCATTTGTTCAGTGTGGGAGCCTATTCCAGATACGATAGGCCTCCCAGGAGGTGTGATTGTGTTTTTATGCATTTTCAATAGAGCATAGAACGTAGGTATGCGTGGGCTTTTTACCAAGATGGCATTATATGTGTCCAGGTCTATAACACCCTGTTAGTAGGCCTGAACAATGAGGCCCAGAAATTCCTCCTGGAATCTCTTGGTAGCCTCCTGAGGGATTTTCCTGTACCATTCATCATTGTTAAGTATTTTTAAACACATATCTTTATATTGACATACATCTAAAACCACTACATTGCCCCTCTTATCAGATGGTTTAATCACAATACTTTTATTGGTACTCAGATCTCATAAGGCATCCTTTTGTACTCTAGATAAGATATCCTCCTGGTGTTTAGAGATGTGTATTTGTTCGATTTGTTTAGATACCTGTGTTATAAAAGTGACTATATTTGGATTGGTCTGAAGGGATGGGAATTTGTCTGACTTCTTCCCAGTCGGGAGACGAAGGCTCCACGGCTCGGGAGGAGGAACAGCATTATCTTCAATGGAGGTGACCTCCAAAGAAGATGTCACTGTGTTCTGGGCCTCATATGCTTCATTCTCGTTTAGTAGATCTGTAAGATTTTTGAGGGCTTGAAAGTCTCTCACCTTAAAGCTTTTCCACTGTTCCTTCAATCTATAATCCTCATTTTTCTTCTACCTCTCCTCGTCAAACAAAAATTTATATGTAAGTTTTCTCCCAAAAAGTTTAAGATCTTTAATAATTTCAAAAGTATCCATGTTTTGTGTTGGGCAAAAAGTGAGACCTAAACCCAAAATTTCTTCTTCCACTGGGGTGAGGATAAATTAATGATTTTTAATCTTGTGGTGGTTATGTCAGTTTGGTCACGAAAGAATCCAAGGTTGCTTTCGTGTTCTTGGGAGTCCCTGGAAACATTGTGGGGTCTAAAAAAGCGCCATCTTTTGTGTTATTACCTTTGGTAACATTTGTTTTGTTAGTTTGTTTATGTGTGGATGTGTTCCGTGCATTTTGTGTTTTCTGTGCTTTTGCACCACCACCTTGCGTGCTTGTATGTTTTACAGATTGTGATTCCTGTGATTCGGAGTGCGATTGTGATTATATTACAGTAGCATTCTCTTGTGATTCGTGCTCAACCATTCTTTTCTTACCACTACCCCCTGGTGAGCATACCCCATCACCATCCTTAGGTCTTCCCCCGAAATTGCCGGTGTCACCAATGTGTAGATTGGTTCCCCCTTCGATGTATGGGAAAAATAAGAAGTATTAGATGCATTGGAAGTATCCGATTCCATTCCCTCATTATCTTGCGTATTCCTATCATTTCTGAATCTCCTTTGAAAACGTGGACGTCTCATGCCTCCTATTGGCCATCTATAGGCTGATTGATTGCTAAAGGCCATTTTGTCTCTAAGAAATGTTTGCTCTTTTTTCTGGATTAAATCAGTGTTAAATTCTTCTAAAAGTTCCTGTAGTTCTTTATTGTGCCTTCAAAATCAGGGTGAGATACTAAGGTTGGATGCTGTGCATAACTTTGTTCAATGTCCTCATCCACCTCAGTCATTTCTTTTTGGTATTGATGTAATGTTATAATCATTTTGCGTGAGCAGCTTTTTAGGTTGTTCTCCCAAGTATCTTTAAGTGCAGGGGTGATGTTTATAATATAAGAAAAAACAGCCAGCAACTCCGTGATCCTCTAATGATTTATTCATGTAGACCACACCAGTGAGTACAAAAATACAAATGGCAGACTAGTTTCAGCAAACAAGCCTTGATCACTGCACATAATATTCGGGAAGATCTGAACCCGCAAACCCTTGGGGTTCAAGTCTTCATCCCTGTAACGTTCAAAGTAATTTATATGCCAATATAGGCTAGATTTTTTCTCCAGACTTCTTTTAAGTTTTTGCATAAAGAACTTGCATATCAACTTGTGTGCCCTTCTTATCTTGGGCAGTTTTTTTATATTTGGTCAGTCAGTCATTTTAAAGAATCAAAATGATTAAAGATCTTCATTAATATGTGTTACTGTCTAGTTTGGAATGGTGTTCACCTAAACAAACAGATATCAAGAAAAAAAAGTATACATTTAACCTGTGCCAAAATACTAAGCAATGTATATATTAGTTTTGTGCACCCAACAACCCAAAAGGGCTTGGGAATATGAAAGCTCAAATTTAATGGGTGATACCACCCTGCAATTAGAAAAAGGAAAAGCTTTCAAGAGCGTGCCATTGTCCCATGTCTGACACAAAAGGTGGACTTTCTAGGCACTACACGAGACTAATAAATAAACCAGTTGTTAAACGATAAACATTTTATTGGTATAGTATCAAAATATATATAAAAATACAATGAACAATCATAGTTGGGGTATCCAGGAAGAGGGGAATCAACCCTAGCAAGATACAAACAGTTTACAAGGCACATAGAGACCGAAATACCACAGAGTGGAATGATACATAGTACCACACATCTGTATGTATTGAACAAGTCCTTGTATGATGGTCGATGCATTTCGCTATGAGCTTCCTCTGGACCTTGTCCTTAAAAACTGAAATTAAGTAGGTACAAAATACATATGTATTATCCCAATATGCTTTATCAAAAATTTTCATTATATAAACTATACATTGCAGCATTAAGGCACAAGATAAAAGGTGCAGGTAGATGGATAATTAACTGCAGCTTACTTTTGGCTGTCTGTGCTCCGGGATATAGTCAGGGGGGCGGACACAGGGGAATTGGGTAGGCTCTCCAAATGTAAACACAACTAGATCACAAAGAGTGTATTATTAATAATATGTGGTGGAATATGCCTTCACATATTTTCAGCATATAATGCTGAGTTCAATGCAAGGTGTGGTGATACCATCTGCAGGATTCAAACCCATAGCTGTAACCTTTGAAGGTAATTAAGGAAACCACTACACTATAGAGTTGACCGCAACCAGTGATAGAAAATACATATACTAATCTCGTACACTGTTAATTCTCTATAAACTAACTCCCGTCATGTTAATTAGTGTGTGATTATTCCAATTCCACACCATAATATTATTGAATATATACATACCATTGCATGCATTTAAAGAGTTCATAGTATGGAAACAAAAAAATAGGCATTAGCAAATATGCCTTCACATATTTTCAGAATATAATGTTAAGTACAATTCAAGGTGTAGCGATACCATCTGTAGGAGTCGAACCCAGAGCTGTAATCTTTAAAGATAACAGAGGAAACCACTGCACTATGGAGTTGACCACAGCCAGTCATAGAAAATACATTTACTAATCCTGTATTCTGTTAATTCTCCACAAACTAGCAAGCGAGGACCAAAATCCTCATTGAAAGATTGTATGCAAGTTATTTTCTATAAAAAGTGTATGTGGACCTGGGTATTGCACTGGGCGACATGTATCAATTGCTAAAAAAGTTTTTAAAACAATTGTTTTATAAAGTGCAGTGATTTTAATGATAGTTAAAGTGAAACACTAAAAATGGAAAATTCCTTTAAATATCATGCCTGGGGGGTTTCCTTAGTCTGCCTGTAAAGTGGCACATCTGTACAATGCATGGAACATGCCACAGCAAAATGACAAATATGCCTTCACGTATATTCAGCATATAATGCTGAGTACAATGCAAGGTATAGTGATAACAACTGTGGGATTCGAACCTGTAGCTGTAACCTATGAATGTAATAGAGGAAACCACTACACTACAGAAATGACCACAATGAACTGCCGACACGTTAACTAGTGTGTGATTATTCCAATTCCACACCATAATATTAATGAATAAGTACATACCATTGCACGCATTTAAAGAATTTATAGTATGGAAGCAATCAAACTGATGTGCATTGGCTAATATGCGTTTGCATATTTTCAGCATATAATGCTGAGTACAATGCAAGCTTTCAGAAGGTGATACCATCCATACCATTGAACTACTCTGTGGGGTAGATAACCTTTTTTAAATGTATCATATAGGCTTGCCGATACCATACAAATCATTGTACCAGCCAAACTTTGAACAGTCAGAAGTGTTTTACATTCATGTTAGCTGGGATTACTACTGATCTGTGATTAGCTAAAGCTATTCACATGGTACAGGCTGTTGAGATAAGCCCAAGTACCATGTAATAGCTGGGGCTGATATTAAAGTGGTGCCTCGGCCCCCCCCCCACCACAGAAAATCTACGAGTCAGCAGCTACACATCCTGCAACTGCTGACTTTAATTATTAGGACACTGTCCTGGAAGCTAGCGATGTTGGCACCCCAGCCTATGTTTCCATTGGCTCTCAGGTGTTGTCGCCTCCATTGCTGATTCCTCTTCTGCGCATGCACAAAGCGCACTGCGCTTTCTGAATGGCCTGGCAGCAGAGAAGGAGGAGGGGTGACACATTTCTGCCATACCTCACTGCAGTGAGGTCCATTGAAAGTGGGGACAGGTACCTGTCCAAAACAGGTACCTGCCCCCCCCCACCCCTGAAAAGGTGCCAAACGTGGCATCAGAGGGAGGAGTGGAAATCTAAGGCCCCTTTCACACTTGTCCTGTGACTTGGAACTGCAAAGTCGCCTGTCAAGTTGGACCCCGCGATTTCCAATGAGTAGCATTCATAGCTGTGTGACTTCAAGTGGCACCAACTTTAAACTAGTCCGTGAACTACTTTGGTCCGAGTTTGATATGACTTGAGGTCCCTAGACCTCAAGATTACACAGGCATTGCTTCAAGTCACGTCAAAGTTGCATGACTTTCAAGTCACACAAGTGCTAATGGGGCCTAAGTCAAAGGTGTTATCCTGAAAGTAATGCAGTTTGCCCATGACATTACCCCAACTTCAGGGAATGCCTGTGTAATATTGAGCGCTAGGAACACCAAAGTAGTACAGGGACTACTTTGAAGTTGGTGCCACTTGAAGGATCACAGATATGAATAGTTTCAGGAAATGTCGGCCAAGTGTAAAAGGAGTGTATATAAGCAGCTCTCTCAGATATATATATATATATACATATATATAAAAAGCAGCTCTATATACAGTCAGGTTCATAAATATTGGGACATCGACACAATTCTAATCTTTTTGGCTCTATACACCACCACAATGGATTTGAAATGGAACGAACAAGATGTGCTTTAACTGCAGAATTTAAGCTTTAATTTGAGGGTATTTACATCCAAATCAGGTGAATGGTGTAGGAATTACAACAGTTTGTATATGTGCCTCCCGCTTTTTAAGGGACCAAAAGTAATGGGACCATTGGCTGCTCAGCTGTTCCATTGCCAGGTGTGTGTTATTCCCTCATTATCCCATTTACAAGGAGCAGATAAAAGGTCCAGAGTTCATTTCAAGTGTGCTATTTGCATTTGGAATCTATTGTTGTCAACTCTCAATATGAGATCCAAAGAGCTGTCACTATCAGTGAAGCAAGCCGTCATTAGGCTGAAAAAACAAAACAAACCCATCAGAGAGATAGCAAAAACATTAGGTGTGGCCAAATCAACTGTTTGGAACATCCTTAAAAAGAAAGAAAGCACCGGTGAGCTCAGCAACATCAAAAGACCCGGAAGACCACGGAAAATAACTGTGGTGGATGACCGAAGAATTCTTTCCCTGGTGAAGAAAACACCCTTCACAACAGTTGGCCAGATCAAGAACACTCTCCAGGAAGCAGGTGTATGTGTGTCAAAGTCAACAATCAAGAGAAGACTTCACCAGAGTGAATACAGAGGGTTCACCACAAGATGTAAACCATTGGTGAGCCTCAAAAACAGGAAGGCCAGATTAGAGTTTGCCAAACAACATCTAAAAAAGCCTTCACAGTTCTGGAACAACATCCTATGGACAGATGAGACCAAGATCAACTTGTACCAGAGTGATGGGAAGAGAAGAGTATGGAGAAGGAAAGGAACAGCTCATGATCCAAAGCATACCATCTCATCAGTGAAGCATGGTGGTGGTAGTGTAATGGCGTGGGCATGTATGGCTGCCAATGGAACTGGTTCTCTTGTATTTATTGATGATGTGACTGCTGACAAAAGCAGCAGAACAGGTAGACGTGAGGTTACTCAAAACTTCGTAAACCGACTTATACTCGTCTATTATAAAGGGCTTTGTGAAGTCTTAAGTAGGACGACGAAAACAGTCGTCAGTGTAGTAGTTAT
>BLSH010145705.1:972333-988445 GCA_018402905.1 Glandirana rugosa | reverse complement strand
ACTAAACCGGTGTGGATTACAAAAACGATAGAGAGACTACCCAAACAAAACAAAAAAGTCGGATTACTGCCGAACGAAGTGACTATCACTGTCGAGAAACCTAGAGTATAACTCTCAACTGTTGTTATCTAAGGTTTACGTTTATCGTGTGAACTTTACTTGAGACCTGGAAAATAGACGAGGAACATTTACCCTATTACTCCCTTATTGTGTGTGGACCGTTACCTTGTCGACTCGTCGGTTACCAGGGTAATGAAAACCAGGGCAGCTGTTCCATGGCCAGGTGTGTGTTATTCCCTCATTATCCCATTTACAAGGAGCAGATAAAAGGTCCAGAGTTCATTTCAAGTGTGCTATTTGCATTTGGAATCTATTGTTGTCAACTCTCAATATGAGATCCAAAGAGCTGTCACTATCAGTGAAGCAAGCCGTCATTAGGCTGAAAAAACAAAACAAACCCATCAGAGAGATAGCAAAAACATTAGGTGTGGCCAAATCAACTGTTTGGAACATCCTTAAAAAGAAAGAAAGCACCGGTGAGCTCAGCAACATCAAAAGACCCGGAAGACCACGGAAAATAACTGTGGTGGATGACCGAAGAATTCTTTCCCTGGTGAAGAAAACACCCTTCACAACAGTTGGCCAGATCAAGAACACTCTCCAGGAAGCAGGTGTATGTGTGTCAAAGTCAACAATCAAGAGAAGACTTCACCAGAGTGAATACAGAGGGTTCACCACAAGATGTAAACCATTGGTGAGCCTCAAAAACAGGAAGGCCAGATTAGAGTTTGCCAAACAACATCTAAAAAAGCCTTCACAGTTCTGGAACAACATCCTATGGACAGATGAGACCAAGATCAACTTGTACCAGAGTGATGGGAAGAGAAGAGTATGGAGAAGGAAAGGAACAGCTCATGATCCAAAGCATACCATCTCATCAGTGAAGCATGGTGGTGGTAGTGTAATGGCGTGGGCATGTATGGCTGCCAATGGAACTGGTTCTCTTGTATTTATTGATGATGTGACTGCTGACAAAAGCAGCAGGATGAATTCTGAAGTGTTTCGGGAAATATTATCTGCTCATATTCAGCCAAATGCTTCAAAACTCATTGGAGTGCAGATGGACAATGACCCGAAGCATACTGCGAAAGCAACCAAAGAGTTTTTTAAGGAAAAGAAGTGGAATGTTATGCAATGGCCAAGTCAATCACCTGACCTGAATCCGATTGAGCATGCATTTCACTTGCTGAAGACAAAACTGAAGGGAAAATGCCCCAAGAACAAGCAGGAACTGAAGACAGTTGCAGTAGAGGTCTGCCAAAGTATCTCCAGGGATGAAACCCAGCATCTGGTGATGTCTATGCATTCCAGACTTCAGGCTGTAATTGACTGCAAAGGATATGCAACCAAGTATTAAAAAGTGAAAGTTTGATTTTTGATTGTTAATCTGTCCCATTACTTTTGGTCCCTTAAAAAGTGGGAGGCACATATACAAACTGTTGTAATTCCTACACCGTTCACCTGATGTGGATGTAAATACCCTCAAATTAAAGCTGAAAGTCTGCAGTTAAAGCACATCATGTTTGTTTCATTTCAAATCCATTGTGGTGGTGTATAGAGCCAAAAAGATTAGAATGGTGTCGATGTCCCAATATTTATGGACCTGACTGTATATACTGATTTACATCAGCAGAACACATGCAGGAAGTGTAATGTGCCTGTAACCAGGAAGTGATGTGTGCACATGGGCAGGAAGCAGGGCCACCATCAGGGGGGTACAGGAGGTACTGTTGTAAGGGGCCCCAGTGTCTCAAGGGGCCCTTACAACAACGACTTTAGCAGTCTTTAACATTGGAGTCTATAGGAGGGGAACACCCGGTTTGTCCCTTGGGCAACAATTGGTCCAAGTTTGGGACCTCCAGCACCTATGGTTTGGCCGTACCAGGTCCTCAAAGTGACCAGTCATTGACCAGCAATTGTCGGGTGAATTTCGGACTTAACATTGGAGTCTATAGGAGGGGGCACCCGATTTGGGGACACTGTTCTCCCGAACCATAGTCAATAAAAATACCAAACTTAGGTCACATGGAGAGGCCCCCCTGGACCACAACTGGTCCAAGTTTGAGACCTCCAGCCTGAAGGCCCCTTTCACACTTGTGTGACTTGTCCTGTGACTTGGGACTGCAAAGTCGAATGACAAGTCATACCAGATGATTTCCAATGAGCACCATTCATATCTGTGTGACTTCAAAGTAGTCCCTGAACTACTTTGGTCCCACTTTGAAGAGACTTGAGGTTGACAGACCTCAAGATTACACAGGCATTGCTTCAAGTTGCATCAAAATTGTGGTAAAGTCATGCGACTTTCAGGTCGCACAAGTGTGAAAGTGGCCTTACCCCAGATTCACATAGGTGCGATGCAGGAACCAGCACGATTCCAGCACCGGTTCCTGCATTGCCTCTCTCTCACAGGCAGGTCACACTGCCTTCTGTGAATCGCTGTAGGTGTCAATACAATATTAATGACACCCTCAGATTGGTTCATAGATCGCAGTGCGAACTGTGGATTCCAATAGGAATTGGATCGCATGAGTGAGAACACCCATGTGATCCGGTTCTGGTGCAGGAAAAAGAAGGTCCCTGCACCTTCTTCTCTGCGAATCCAATGCGAGTTCAGCCATATATGGCTGAACTTGCATTGCACAGACATCGCATGTGATCAGCACCTGCGGTGCGGGTGCGAATCACATGCAATGTTTGTGATAGCACTAATGTGAACCTAGGCTTAAGTGTCAGCATACCAAGACATTTTGGACAATTTCAAGCTCCCGACTTTGTGGAAACAGTTTGGGGATGGCCCTTTCCTGTTCCAACATGACTGCACACCAGTGCACAATGCAAGGTCCATAAAAATATGGATGAGAAAGTCTGAGGTGGAGGAACTTGACTGGCCTGCAGAGACCTGACCTCAACCCCAAAGAACACCTTTGGGGTTAATTAGAGCAGTTACTGTGAGCCAGGAAATCTCACCCAACATCAGTGCCTGACGTCACAAATGTGCTTCTGGAAGAATGGTCAAACTTTCCCATAGACACTCCTACACCTTGTGGACAGCCTTCCCAGAAGAGTAGAAGCCGTTATAGCTGCAAAGGGTCGGCTAAATCAAATTTGAATCCTACAGACTAAGACTGGGATGCCATTAAAGTTCATGTGTGTATAAAGACAGGCATCCCAATACTTTTGGCAAGATGGCAGATTGTGCAAGATTTGCAATGTGGTGGAACCCTTGTCCACATAAATGCTACATTTATTTAAAACTTGGGCAAGGACATGAGTTATGTTTAACAACACAGGAAGAGCAGACAACCTTTCTACAGGACACGGCATCTTTGGGATTGAATCTATGACCCAAGGGTTGCTAAGCCCTTAGCCACACTCATGGAGAATCCAACTCTGTGATGTCAAACAGTCCTAAGTCCCAGGGGTGCAATAAATGAATCAATGCAGATGTACTGTGATAGGCTGGATAACCATTGAACAACCTGTTTCTGGCGTATGCCATCTGTTTTGAAGGTTGGTTATGGCTCAGTACTGTAAGAATTCTGCTCTAGAACATCTCTCATTTTGGGGCATTTTGCTTGGTATGAGGCAGCAATTATTCCTGGTTGGGAAATGTTAAGGCTGATTATAGTGCTTGCCCATGGAAAACATATGACACAATTTCCAATGGTGGCGGAACCCAACCCTTCTACACATAAATACTACATTTAGACATAATTTTGGTAAGGACATGAGTTTTATTTAAACAATGAAATGCCCCATGGGTCTTTAAATGAGGAATGCATAAGGTCAACACACAAGGAAGAGTATAAAATTGAACCAATTTTATTGGCAAAAGTAAACATCATAGCATTGCATGGACATATGTATAGTAGTCATGAACAGCAACCTGGTACATAGTCTTACAGTCATGTTCATAATAGATGTAATAGAGAGTACAGAAATGGTGTATATATATATATAAGTATGCATCTATATATTCTCGACGCGTTTCGCAAGCTCAGCTCGCTTCTTCAGGAGTAGATGTGACATATCTGTAAACAGAGTACCAGTTAGGGGTGGCATATATATATATAGGTAAAGGTGGAAAATTAAGCAGGGGGCCACCATGTGGTTACCCCATACTTACATTTTGCAGGTTGATTCCAGTGCACAACCCCCCAAGGGGCAACGGACAGAACCCTCACCGGGAGCTGAAGGGGCAGGGATGGCGGCGCCCAACCGAAAGGCAAGCGGCAGGCGGGAATGGCGGGAATCGGAAAAAGAAGGAAAATGGGAATGTGTCCCTCGACATCCCCCAATGTCTATGACTGTAAAACAAGAGTATATAAGTGTACAAAAAGAACACTAGGATCGTAGTCAGAGGAAATAGGGCAGCAATGAATAAATGGCCATGTGAGTAGGTGTGTAGGATGCAGGGAGGGGGGGGGGGAGAGAAAAAAAAAAAAGGAAAAGGTAAGTATCATAAAGAAAGTAAAAAAAAAAAATGTGAAAAAAAGTGCAGTGCTGACCTATGACAATGGATAATAGCTAGAATAAGATAATTGTAGTTTAAAATTAGCTCCATAATGAGCGTAATGTGAAGAGTGTAAGTGCCTGCCAGATCAGGGTGACACTGTCCATATGTGGACGGCAAAAACTCGTGAATCACTGAATGAAAATGCAAACTTATGAGAATGGCTCCGTGATGAGCATAGTGTGAAAAGTGTGGAGTGCTTACCAAGCCCGGGTAGCAGTGTCCCTGTGTAGGAGAGCTTTGCATGTGAAGGAAAGAACCACCACGCCGACCCCCCACCCCCTTAAGTACAGCGAGCGCCACCAGCCCCGCCTCTAGTGTAATGCATCAGCCGACCTGATGGTCCGAGCACGCACCGCGTCCACCTAGGACGGAAAGATGCGCGCTCCCCCTGGTATCACACTGGATGGAAGAATCATGCGAATGGCCAGAGGTCCCACTGGACAGCGGGAGCCCCGGCCAAGGTGCAGCGCATGATGCCGATGTGCGGTGGCCCCGCCCATCCATAGTGGCAGGGGGGCGGGGACAGCATACATCGCAGCTCCCGCATTAGGATACAGATCGCCGCCCACTCCGGGGAACAGCGCACAAGGAGCCAAGAAACAAAAGTCAACCAAAACCAGGACAATAATGCTGGAAAAAATGGCAAAACACAAGTACATGATATACAATGTGGTATAAGGTTGTTATCCCTATGAGGGGTGTGAGACCCGAGATTAATACCAGACCAAAAAAGGGACTAGTGGGTGTCTTCTACCCAGTGAGTTTTATTTAACAACTTAGAGAGAACAGACAACTGCTCTGCGTGAATTTGGCATTTGGCGGTTCTTGGTGTCTAGAATGTTATTATATGATTTTTGGGAATGACATTTTTATTTTTGATGTTGGCACACATATTACACATATTTTTTGGGCTCAAATTAGGATCATTTGGAAATAAAAAAAAACTAAATTGTGACTCATTTTAAAATTGCAACAGCAATGGTATTGTTTGTGGTTTGTGAAGATACCTGTGTGAGTTTGGGAAAAGATTTTTGTGAGATGGACAGCAACAAGAGAAAAAATATTTTACCAAAACATGAAAAGATTACACATTCTAACATTTGCAAATTTAATATAGTGGCCTCTAAAAAAAGGCATGGGAGTTAAAATGAGGGAATTTTCTTGTCTGAGCATGCTCAGTTGTGCTGATGAATAGTCAAAAAAAAGGGGGAATTTGGCTCTTTTCAGACTTTCAATGATATTTCAGGTTATACATCACTTTTTTAAACAATTTAAAAGCAGATCATCATTAAACAAGATACTACATATTTAAGAACCATTTAGGTGATCATATCATGCTCTAAACATTATTTCCATGTGCAATTCTCTTGCTTCTACTACCACGACTAGTTTTTTAGTCAGTCACTGTTGTCTGGGTGCTATAGTGAATTTGATTCTGGGAGTATTTTTTCCCTCAGGGCAATAGTGAATTCCATTTGCACGCTAATTAGCGAGAATTTGCGATTTTGCATGTTAAAATTTGCTTGAAGGCTGAATCGCACTATAGTAAATGACCCCCATAGTGTTTTCAGTTTGTGGTTCTCAGATAAAGTGGATGTAAACCAGATTCATGAAATTTGACCTAAACACATACTGTATATCTGTAGTGTTTACTGATCTCTCTCCAAAGGCCTTAGCCCAGTGTCTTTCTGCTGTTTCATTCCTCTGTTATCAGTATGATAACTTCTGACAAGTTCTCCGACAACCGAGATAAAACCAGCCTGAAATTTGTGTTGGGGGTGGGTGCTATAAATAGTTTAGCAGAGAGCCTGTCTTGTCACAGCACAGCTCTGCACATTCCTTCCTTCCTCTGCTAGGTGTAGGGGGGGCTCTCCTCCAATCAGCTGTCACACAGTGTATGCCCAGACTATACTCCGACTGCTGAATGAGGAAGTAAAAATTTGAACACAAAGTTAGAATTCTAAAGAGTGTAAAAAACAGAAGACAGCAGATATACATGTATAACTTATGTAGGGAGATTTGTTTCATCTCTGTGTATCATCTGAGGCTGTTCACTTCACTGGGTATATGAGAGGGTTTACATCCACTTCAAGTTCTGCTTTAAGAAAGTATATCTTCTGGTGTAGGGTTTTCCTCCCTATCATTAGATATTTGATTGCATGCAATTTAGGAAGAGCAAATAGTTCAGCTTCTTCCAAAGGTGCAAATATGAAGTCAGAACTATAATCAAACTACACTGCTCAAAAAAATTAAAGGAACACTGTTAGGGACAGCATCTTCTGGCTGTTTTGGCTGCCCGTGCGCATTCGCCCGTGCGCCAGCGCGCGCGTGTGCACGCCCGTGCGCAACAATGGCGCAAACTGCTCCCTGTAGCAGATGCTGTCGGTTCTACAGCGTTCCTGTGACCCTGTGCCTTACTCTGAGAGACTTTTCCTGTACCTGTGACCCCAGCTTTCCTTGGACTTTGCTGATTTCTCCCTGCCCTGACCCCCAGCCTGTCTACGACTACTCTCTTGCCTGATCCATCTGTACCTCGCTGCCCGCACGTTGCCGACTCCGCCTGCACCTGACCACCCACCTGCCTGATCCATTTTCACCGCCTAGCCAGCCAGTTGCCGACTCAGACCACACGACTACTCTTCTGCTCAGCACGGGTTCTAGTGGACCATCGCGCACCACTGAGTGTTCCAGTCCAGCCCTCGTGCCCCCCTGTGCTCCTGAACTCCCTGTTTGCACTATTAGGGATTCTCGAACCAGGGCCGCAAGAGAGGTGAATCCCTGCATAAGTCCGACTCGTCTGCCAGGTACCTGATAGAAACAGCCATGCCCAAGTCTTCACAGGGGACCTCTCCCATGGATGAGCTGTGCGTGCACCTTGCAGGGCTCACCCGAGCCATCCAGACCATTCAGGACGACTACACCCCTTTGGAAGAAAGAGTACAGGTACTTGCTACTTCAGTACCCACCGGGTCGGGCTCTCCGGATACCCGCACCATGGTCACACTGTCAAATGAACCCCAGGTGCCCATGCCTGAACGCTTTTCAGGAGACCGCGGGAAGTTCCGGGCCTTCCGCACCTCTTGTGACCTGTATTTTGCACTTCAGCCCCGGACTTTCTCGCCGGAAGCCACTAAAGTGGGGTTTGTGGTCTCTCTCCTTCGGGAAGGTCCTCAAGCCTGGGCCCACCGTCTTCTGGAGGGGAAAGCCCCAGAGATCACCAGATTGGACCGGTTCTTCCAGGCAATGGCCCAACTGTATGAAGACCCCTACCAGGCTTCCACAGCGGAGGCAGCCCTCCATGCCCTGCAGCATGGCCGTCGCCCAGCGGAGGAGTATGTGTCGGATTCCCGGCGGTGGAGTGCAGACGCTGCCTGGGACGAGGTGGCCCTCAGTTACCAATTCCGGCTGGGTCTCTCGGAGTCACTCAAGGATGAACTGGCTCGCGTCAGGGTCCCGCACACCCTCGACACCCTGGTCAATCTGGCCATCCAGATTGATCGGCGTTTGCGGGAATTCGCGGTCGAGAGATCCGCCGGGTCAGGCTGCCCGACCAAGACACCACCCGGAGTCCCCAGCTACCCGGTCCCAAGCCCAGCTGCCTCCTCTCCGGACCAATCAGAACCCATGCAAACCGGGCTTCCACGCCCGCCTCTTACTCCCGACGAACGCCTGAGACGCATGTCCTAGAACTTGTGCCTATATTGTGGGGGTCCTGGGCATCTGATAAGGAACTGCCCCACCAAGGCTGGTAGAGGCACCACCAACTCCACAGATGGCTTGATGTACTTGCCTAGCGACAAGGCCCACCTGGTGCTTCCAGTCTCCCTCCAGCTCCCCAGTGGGACCATACCGGTGCAGGCTATCCTTGATTTGGGCGCATGTAGCTGCTTCATGGATCTTGCCTTTGCAGCACATCACCAGATCCCACTCTGACCTAAAGAACACCCCATGGTCATTCGGCTAGCTGATGGGTCGAACATCAAATCTGGCATGGTCACCCAGGAGTCCACCCCTGTATTCACCACCACAGAAGGGGGACACGCTGAGTTTCTGTTGCTGGATGCCATTGCGTCCCCTCTGTACCCAATCATTTTGAGCCTCCCCTGGCTCCGGACTCACAATCCCCAGATTGACTGGGCAATGGTCAAAGTGGTGTTCTCCTCCTCCTACTGCTCCCAGCACTGCCTGCCTCAGCGGCCGGAGAACCCCTCAGCTGTGCTCAGCCTGGATTTAGACGTCGATCCAGAATTCCGTGTGGTTGTTCCCGCACCCTACCATGAGTACCTGGATGTCTTCAGTAAGAAGGGGGCTGACGTCCTCCCTCCGCATCGGTCCTACGATTGTCCTCCTAACGGGAGCAGAGGTTGCGTTCGGTCGGATATTTCCCCTGTCCGAAGTGGAATTAGCCACCCTTAAAACCTACTTGGACGAAAACCTGAAGAAGGGCTTCATCCGGCCATTCACTTCACTGGCCAGAGCCGGAATCTTCTTCATAGAAAAGAAGGACCTTCGGCCCTGTATTGACTATCGTGAGCTCAACTGGATCACTATCAAAAACCGGTATCCATTGCCCCTTGTCCCAGAGCTCTTCCAGAGGCTAGGTACTGCAATTGTCTTCACTAAGCTGGACTTAGGCAGGGCTTACAACCTCATCCGCATCCGTGAAGGGGATGAGTGGAAGATCGCCTTCCGGACGTGGTTCGGACATTATGAATACTTTGTCATGCCCTTCAGGTTGTTTAATGCCCCAGCGACCTTCCAGCACCTAGTGAATGACATCTTCCGGGACTTTTTGGATCAGTTCCTAGTCGTATATCTGGATGACATCTTAATTTCTCTCCCTCTCTGGAAGAGTATCAGAGGCATGTCAAAAGTGTGCTCGCCCGTCTCCGGCTGCATGGCCTCTATGCCAAGGCGGAAAAATGTGCCTTTGAATGTGTCAGTATTTCCTTCCTGGGGTTTCATCTTTCTACTGCTGGAATTACCATCCCAAAAAGCTCTCGGGCATACTAGAGTGGCCCATCCCAGTCAAAAGGAAGGGAGTCCAGTGATTTGTTGGGTTCGCAAACTTTTACCGGAAATTTATTAAGGGGTTTTCTGCAGTCATCGCCCCAATAACCCAACTTACTAAGAAGGACTCACGGTTCTGCTGGACTCCTGAGGCCCAAGGCGCCTTCTCCCGGCTCAAGGAGCTGTTTACATCCGCTCCCATCCTTAAACACCCCAATCCCGCTATATCTTGGAGGTAGGCGCATCTGAAACGGCAGTGGGAGCCATCCTCTCACAGAGGCGTGGCCCAAAGGCTTCACTCCATCCCATTGCCTCCTTTTCCAGGAAATTATCTCCGTCGGAAAGAAACTATGATGTCGGTGACAGGGAATTGCTGGCAATCAAGTTGGCTTTGGAGGAATGGTGGTACCTCCTGGAGGGGGCGGCTCACCCGGTATTGGTTTTTACTGACCATAAAAACCTTGAATACCTGCGGACGGCTACAAGGTTGAAACCCCGACAGGCAAGGTGGGCACTGTTCTTCAGTCGTTTCCAGCTTCACATCACCCACAGGCCAAGAATGTTAAGCCGGACGCTCTGTCAAGGATGTTCCATGTCCCAGAGGACATTTCCCTGCCAGATACCATCCTTGCTGCTCACAGTTTCCTGCTTACCCAGGAAGACCTTTTGACCCGAATCCGGAAATCTTGCACTGACCCTAGCGAACCACCGGACCCTCGATGTACGCTAAGAGAGGGATTATGGTGGTGGGAAAATAGACTGTATGCCCCCCAGGAACTCCGCTCGGTAGTCCTTGGACTCTGCCATGACACCAAGATGGCTGGGCATTTTGTTGGTCATAAGACAACGGAGCTACTTTCCCGGTCATTCTGGTGGCCTCGGCTGAAAGAGGACTGTCAGAGTTACGTGGCCGCCTGTCCCATTTGCAATAGGAATAAGACGGAGAAATCTAAGGCCTGGGGACTACTTAACCCGCTACCCATCCCGGAATGACCATGGTCCCAAATCGCTATGGATTTTAAAGTGAAATAACCACTATCTGCAGGATGCAATACAATTATGGTGGTTGTGGACATAAATGGTCCATTTTGTCCCAATGAAGGGCACCCCTTCAGCTACAGAAACCGCAGACACTTTCATAAAGGAGGCGGTCCGCTCACATGGAATTCCGACCAACATTGTGTCGGACCGGGGAGCGCAGTTCACTTCCCGCTTCTAAAGGTCTCTGTGCGCTACTTTGGGTATCGAGTTGGCCTTCTCCTCGGCCTACCACCCCCAGTCCAATGGGCAGATGGAGTGGACCAACCAGAACCTAGAACAATACTTGCGGTGATACTCCTCCTACGCTCAGGACGACTGGGTCTACCTGTAGCCGAGTTTGCCTACAATAACTCTGTCCATTCTGCTACCAAGCAGTCTCCTTTCCGGGTGAATCTTGGCTACCACCCTACCTTTCTGCCCAACTTGGCCTCAGAGAGCCCCATACCTGCTGTGCAGGGCATGACTCAGTTTTTGGAAAAGAACAGCAAGCTCCTGCAGGAGACCCTCGCCCAAACCCAGGCCACCAGTAAAAGGAACTTTGACAGAGGGAGACAGGGGGAACTGAAGTTGCAGGTTGGTCGACGGGTCTGGCCGGCCACCAAGAACTTGAGACTCTACTGCCCCTCTAAAAAAACTGGGCCCCAGATATATAGGACCATTTCCTATCATAAGGAAAATTAACCGAGTAGCTTATGAGCTAAACCTTCCTGCATCTATGCATATTCACCCAGTCTTCCACATTAATCTGCTGAAACCAAGAGTCCCGTACGTCTTCCCAGGGCATAGTACAGCGCCCCCAGAGTCGGTCATGGTGGACTATTAAGGATTCTCAAACCAGGGCCGCAAGAGAGGTGAACCCCTGCATAAGTCAGACTCGTCCACCAGGTATGTGATAAACACTTTGAAAACACATCAGATCTCAATGGGGAAAAATATCATACTGGATATCTATACTGATATGGACTGGGTAATGTGTTAGGAAGGAAAGGATGCTACATCATTTCATGGAAATGAAAATGATCAACCTACAGAGGGCTGAATTCAAAGACACCCCGAAAATTAAAGTGAAAAAATTATGCCGCAGGCTAGACCATTTTGCTGAAATTTCATTGCAGCAACTCAAAATTGTACTCAGTAGTTTGTATTGCCCCCATGTGCTCCTATGCATGCCTGACAACTTCAGGGCATGCTCTTAATGAGATGATGGATGGTGTCCTGGGGTATTTCCTCCCAGATCTGGACCAGGGCATCACTGAGCTCTCGAACAGACTAAGGTGCAACATGGCGGTGTCAGATGGACCGAAACATAATGCCCTAGAGGTGTTCTATTGGATTTAGGTCAGGCGAGCATGGGGGGCATTCAATGGTATCAATTCCTTCATCCTCCAGGAACTGGCTGCATACTCTTGCCACATGAGGCCGGGCATTGTCGTGCACCAGGAGGAACCCAGGACCCACTGCACCAGCGTAGGGTCTGACAATGGGTCCAAGGATCTCCTCCTGATACCTAATGGCAAGCAGGGTGCCATTGTCTAGCCTTTAGAGGTCTGTGCATTCCTCCGTGGATATGCCTTCCCAGACCACCCACTACCAAACCGGTCATGCTGAATAATGTACAGACAGCATAATGTTCTCCATTGCTCCATGTGCTCAGGGTGAACCTGCTCTCATCTGTGAAAAGCACCTGCCAATTCTGGTGTTCAATGGCAAATGCCAATCGAGCTCCGCGGTGCCTTGCAGTGAGCACAGGGCCCAGCTCAGGCCACCCTCATGAAGTCTGTTTCTGATTGTTTGGTCAGAGACATTCACAACAGTGGCCTGCTGAAGGTCAATTTGTAGGGCTCTGACAGTGCTCATCCTGTTCCTCCTTGCACAAAGGAGCAGATACACGTGCTGCTGATGGGTTAAGAACCTTGTATGGCCCTGTCCAGCTCTCCTAGAGTAAATGCCTGTCTCCTGGAATCACCTCCATGCTCTTAAGACTGTGCTGGGAGACACAGCAAACCTTCTGGCAATGGCACGTATTGTTGTGCCATCCTGGAGGAGTTGGACTATCTGTGCAATTTCTATGGGTTCAGGTATTGCCTCATGCTACCAGTATTGACACTGACCCTAGCCAAATGCAAAACTAGTGAAAAACAGTCAGAAAAGATGAGTAGGGGTAAAAAAAAGTCAGTGGCCTCCACTTGTAAAACCTTTCATGTTTTGGAGGTTGTCTCATTGTTGTCCATCTAGTGCACCAAAGCTGCTGAAACTGATTAACAATCCCCTCTGCTACTTAAATGACCAGATTAATATCTCAGGAGTTTAACTGACTTGATGCTATATTTTTTTGAGCAGTGTAGTTGATCTTCCTGAAATGTATACTGATAGAAAAAAAGTAAGTAGTGTAAAGGTCAAAACAGCTCCCTCTATGCCCAACAAGTCGAAAAATTCTGATGGTGGAAGCGAATGACTGGTTTGTTCATTTAAGACAACACACAGCACTTCTTGGGCCTAGATTCACACTAGTACCGTTGCATGTTAATGCATCTTTCAGTGCGTTTTTGAAGTGCAACGTTGTTTGTTTGTGTATGTTTTATGATACATCATCTACATAGTATACAAGCCAATCGAGTATGAGTATGGGTATGGAGGCAGATGGGGAGTAAAGTTGTACAAAGTAATACTAATATTGATAATATTGATTTCAATATTACTTTGTACCTTCATACAACTTTACTCCCCATCTGCCTCCATGCCCATACTCATACTTGATTGGCTTGTATACTATGTAGACCTCTTCCATTATTTACTACATACACTTATATATATGGTTGGATCTCCTGGTATCTACTTCATTACTAGATATGATCATAATATTATCTGATTGGGTTATCCACTTCACCTCTGGAAGAATTTCCCAGTTTAGGACCAGATCACTTTTTGCGATTCGGCGCTGCATCGCTTTAACTGACAATTGCGCGGTCGTGCGATGTTGTACCCAACAAAATTTGTGTCCTTTTTTTCCCACAAATAGAGCTTTCTTTTGGTGGTATTTGATCAGAAATTTAAATGTCCACTGATTACTGTATAAATGTCATTGGCAGTGAAGGGGTTAACCTGCAGGGGGAGATCTAGGGGTTAACTGTGTTCCCTGGGTGTGTTCTTACTGTGGGGGGGTTGGGCTACCATGGGCAGGAGAGATCTAACTGATCCCAGTGACAGGGATCAGTAGATCTTCCATGCCTGCATTGTCAGAATGGGGAACCGCCGTGTTTACATCGGCGGTTCCCCATTCTTTGCCTGTGGCCGCTCATCGCGGCTCGCCAGCGGACATCGGGTCTGCCCGAGCCACGGGCACACTCCTCGGGAGTGTGGCGGGCACGCGCCCCCTAGCGGCCATTCGCAGATCGCCACCTTTTTACGCCGATTCGCGACACTGCCGCCGTAAATATGCGGTAGGCGGTGTGGAAATGGTTATACACTATATAGGCCTATATATATACAGTATCTCACAAAAGTGAGTACACCCCTCACATTTTTTTAAATATTTTATTATATCTTTTCATGTGACAACACTGAAGAAATGACACTTTGCTACAATGTAAAGCAGTGAGTGTACTCACTTTTGTTGCCAGTGGTTTAGACATTAATGGCTGTGTGTAGAGTTATTTTGAGGGGACAGCAAATTTACACTGTTATACAAGCTGTACACTCACTACTTTACATTGTAGCAAAGTGTAATTTCTTCAGTGTTGTCACATGAAAAGATATAATAAAATATTTAGAAAAATGTGAGTGGTGTACTCACTTTTGTGAGATACTGTACATATATATATATATATATATATATATATATATATGCTCATAAGTTTACATACCCTGGTAGAATTTATGATTTCTTGGCCATTTTTCAGAGAATATGAATGATAACACAAAAACTTTTTTTCACTCATGGTTAGTGTCTGGCTGAAGCCATTTATTATTAATCAACTGTGTTTACTCTTTTTAAATCATAATGACAGCAGAAACTACCCAAATGACCAAAAGTTTACATACCCCAGTTCTTAATATCGTGTATTGCCCCCTTTAACATCAATGACAGCTTGAAGTCTTTTGTGGTATTTGTGGATGAGGCTCTTTATCTTCTCAGATGGTAAAGCTGCCCATTACCCTTGGCAAAAGCCTCCAGTTCCTGGAAATTCTTGGGCTGTCTTGCATGAACTGCACGTTTGAGATCTCCCCAGAGTGGCTCAATGATATTGAGGTCAGGAGACTGAGATGGCCACTTCAAAACCTTCACTTTATTCTGCTGTAGCCAATGACAGGTCGACTTGGCCTTGTGTTCTGGATCATTGTCATGCTGGAATGTCCAACTACGTGCCATGCGCAGCTTCCTGAATGATGAATGCAAATGTTCCTCCAGTATTTTTTGATACCATACTGCATTCATCTTGCCATCAATTTTGACCAAATTTCCTGTGCCTTTGTAGCTCACACATCTCCAAAACATCAGTGATCCACCTCTGTATTTCACAGTAGGAAGATTGTACCTTTCATTATAGGCCTTGTTGACTCCTTCCCAAATGTAATGTTTATGGTTGTGGCCAAAAAGCTAAATTTTGGTCTCATCACTCCAAATGACTTTGTGCCAGAAGGTTTGAGGCTTGTCTCTGTGCTGTTTGGTGTATTGTAAGTGGGATACTTTGTGGCATTTGCCGTAGTAATGGCTTTCTTCACTATGCAGCTCATCTTTCTTCAAGTGCCTCCTTATTGTGCATTTTGAAACAGCCACACCACATGTTTCCAGAGAGTCCTATATTTCACCTGAAGTTATTTGTGGGTTTTTCTTTGCATCCCAAACAATTTTCCTGGCAGTTGTGGCTGAAATTTTAGCTGGTCTACCTGACCATAGTTTGGTTTCAACAGAACCCCTCATTTTCCACTTCTTGATTAGAGTTTGAACACTGCTGATAGGCATTCTTAATTCCTTGGATATCTTTTTTATCCCTTTCCTGTTTTATACAGTTCAACTACCTTTTCATACAGATCCTTTGACAATTATTTTGCTTTCCCCGTGACTCAGAATCCAGAAACGTCAGTGCAGCACTGGATGAAAGATGCAAAGGTCTGTCAGGAGTCCAGAAACTGAATGACCTTTTATACACACGCACTAATTACAAGCAAACAGATCACCGGTGAGAATGGTTACCTTTAATAGCCATTTAACCCCCTTTGTGTCAACTTGTGTGCATGTTATCAGTCCAAAATCACCAGGGTATGTAAACTTTGGATCAGGGCCATTTGGGTAGTTTCTGTTGTCATTATGATTTAAAAAGAGTAAACACAGTTGTTCGATAATAAATGGCTTCAGCCAAACACTAACCATGAGTGAAAGAAATGATTTTGTGTTCTCATTCATAAAAAGACTCTTATACTTACTCTTGTGTTTTAGTAAAGAAAGTGAGTACCAATCACAAACCGACTTCGGTAAATAATA
>BLSH010145705.1:961314-971568 GCA_018402905.1 Glandirana rugosa | reverse complement strand
ATTAAACCTGTGAAACCTTGTGTAGAATATATGTGACCTCTTGAAACCTGACATATATAATTAACACCATAAAGAAATCATGGAGTGCATGTCAAAAAAACATTTAAAAAACTCGCGACGTGAAAAAAAGTTCTAAAAAAAGTTCTGTTGACATATAACCTTAACAACTATATGTCTTTATGTGTCCGTAGTTTTTTGAGTTGCACAAAGCGCTCAGTGACGAACGAAGAAGTCCTCATTTACATTTACGACACATAGATGTCTTATTTTTATAGTTACTCTTTATATATTTACATTTACTCCTGAAGAAGCAAGCAGTGACTCGCGAAACACGTTGAGTTTTTTGATGCCTGTGTATTTCTGTATATCAACAATTCCAATATACAGTTGTCTTGAAAAAAATCTTGAAAAAAAGTGCAGCGCTCAAAAAATTTACAAAAAAACTGTACGTGAGGTACTAAAGAAATACCACAATTAATATATACAGTCCAAAGTTCTCCAGTGTATATAAGATGTGTTCCAAAGTGTCCAAATTATGCATATAACGTTTCCAAACATGAAGTGTGCACGGAAAGGTCAAGGTGGCAACTCACCAGATCCAATTGCTGCCTCATTTAAGCACTTGAAAAGCACATGAGATATGATAAATATAACCGGACCTTCTGATACCCATCTCTTCCCACCGTGTCTCCGTGGTATTTGAAAAAAATATGAAGAAAATAATAGTGCAGTATGCTCATACCCTATATCAAGCAAGATAGGTGCTTAGGAGAAGAACACCACAAAATGACTAATCCAGCCACCACATGTGCTAACAACTCACCAGATGTCTGCAAGTGTAAGGCACCTCACCTCAACTGGGTCACACTAGTGCTAAAAAAACACCTTGATGACTTATCCAACCACCGACTGTCCTAGCAACTCACCAGACATTAGTAAGTGTTGCGCATATCACATCAAACTGGGTCCCTGGAGGAAAAACGATCCTTCCAGCAAATGATTGAATCCCACTTAGATGTTCCCGATCGGTATAAAGGGATGTGCAGGTCACACATATATAAACATCAAAGCAGATGTATGTGTTAGGTAGGATTTCACTTTATTTCTTCAGCCACAACTGCCAGGAAAATTGTTTGGGATGCAAAGAAAACCCACAAATAACTTCAGGACTCTCTAAAAAGATGTGGTGTGGCTGTTTCAAGATGCAGAATAAGGAGGCACTTGAAGAAAGATGGACTGCACGATCGAGTCACCAGAAGAAAGCCATTACTACGCAAATGCCACAAAGTATCCTACTTACAATACGCCAAACAGCACAGAGACGAGCCTCAAACCTTCTGGCACAAAGGCATTTGGAGTGATGAGACCAAAATTGAGTTTTTTGGCCACAACCATAAACCCTACTTTTGGAGAGGAGTCAACAAGGCCTGTGAAACAAGGAGGTGGATCGCTGATGTTTTGGGGATGTGTGAGCTACAAAGGCACAGGAAATTTGGTCGAAATTGGTGGCATGCAGTATGTTATAAAAAAAAAACTTGAGGAACATTTGCATTTATCAGCCAGGAAGCTGCGCATAGGACGTACTCGGTCATTCCAACAATGATCCAAAACACAAGGCCAAGTTGACCTGTCATTGGCTACAGCAGAATAAAGTGAATGTTCTGGAGTGGCCATCTCAGTCTCCTGACCTCAATATCATTGAGCCACTCTGGGAAGATCTCAAACGTGCAGTTCATGCAAGACAGCCCAAGAATTTCCAGGATCCGGAGGCTTTTTGCAAAAAAAAAACGAAGTAAGCTAAGGAGAGATTTGGTTGATCGAAGTAAAGCTAAGGAGCCAACCAAACTGAGCAAGCAAGCCTCCAAAGACAGTGGTATAGTATTCAAAGCAAATTAAGTAAATTAAGTGACCTCCCCCAAAAACGGTGGATCTTAGGGCAGGACCAAAGCATGTGTGGGAAATCAGCAACTGTACTGGAGCACTTCCAACAATGGGGATAAGCACGGGGTAAATTCTACTCAAATGTTGGGTTGTGAAGTAAGCGCGCTGTAGTAAATTAAACTGTATCAAAGTAACAGCTGCCAACTGCAGAAATGGGGGAATTCCCAAATCTCCTCCCAATCCTCCTCATCCATATCTGGAACATTCACCCTCATCTCACTGTATTTTGACATGACTGTTAAGGTGATATTTCTTTCCATTGCCTGCCATGATTTTGGGCAAGAGGAGGAGGATCTGAGGAGAAGGAGACTTGTGCTGAAGTGAATGAAGCACTTTGACAATATTATTGCTGCCACAGTCTATTGATTTGATAATAGCCTTACAGTACTTTGCAAGTTTTTCACTAGAATCTCAACACCTAAAACTAATCCTAAATAGTCTTAAGAGTTACTGGGGTTCTTGCAAAGGCGTGTTCCAGAATCAGCGCATTTCTTGAGAGGATGTGATTTTGTATGAATTGGACTTATTAATTATTAAGATTTTCTGCCTCCTTATTCTGGCCACGCTTTTCGGGGTTTGTGTAAAAATTGGGTAGCATATTTGTCTTTCCATGGCTTGTGTTAGGACTTAGTGGTGTATTTATCTCTGAATTTATTGCGAGCATATTTGTGCTTGGGAAAGGTTGGACCTTGGATGCCAAGACAACTATTTATGAAACCTTCACAATGTTCCTGATGAAATCACAGAAATAGAAAAATGGCAGAAAGGAAGCTTGATTCTCTTTCTTATGCCTGAAACCTTAGTTGACCACTGATGCTGGATGCTGTATGGCAGCTTTGAAATAATTGAATTCAGTCCATGAGTGTGACTAGATAACTGAGGCCTGGTAGATGTACTTTAGTGAGCTGTAATCCCTTTGTTCTTAAAACATTTGATTATCCTTACCAGCAGGGCTGGTGCAAGGATTTCTGACACCCTAGACGAAACCTAATTTTGCCGCCCCCCTTGGCTCCACCCCTGACCCCACCCCCTTTGCCCTGCTCGTATATACCCCCACCTTGTTGGGGTGCTGCCAGCTGCGGCTCTCTGGTGACATGATCGAGGCAGAGCGGCCTCTGAGGGGGGGTGGGTAGCCAGTCGCGGCTCTCTTGGCTGTGATGACATGAATGATCCATGCAGAGCAGAGAGCAGTGACTAATCAACAGCGGCCGGGCGCCCTTGGTGGCAGTGCTCCCTAGGCGGCCGCCTAGTCTGCCTAGTGGTAGCCCTGCTTACCAGACATCTAAGGAAAACCTTGCAACCTTTTAAACAGAGCAAATTCTATAGCTTTTGGACTTCCATAAATCTAATCTAGTTGCTCCCTGAGACCCGCAACTGGGTTGCTGACATGGACATCTCTTAGTCTCTTGACATGTTCCTAAGATTGTAGGCTGAGCTACTTTACTACTACGCTACTAACGCTACTAACATGTCAAATTCTTCACCAGGTGGGATACCCAGGCCAGTAGTGGAAGTCTTAAAGTAGGAATAAAGGCAAACATTAATGCTTGTTTTGGTGTACTTTTATATTGCCCCTTTGCCTTGGAGCCACATTCCTGTTCTGTCATTAGAGGTAAAAGTCATTCTTTTTGCCTCTTATCTCTCCCAGCTGTGCCTGTTGTTCGGGTGCGTTTTGGTGCTGTGTGCATCCGCTCGGTTGACGCTGTCCGTACATAGGCGGCGTCACCAGCGTTCCCACTTGCCGCTCCCCCCTCCCACCAACCCATTTGGCTCCTGTCTTTCCCTCAAGTGCAATGGGCGGCGTATCACGCCGCGATGCATCTTGGGACTTGCAGTTTCTTGCCTTGGACATGGGAAGGAGAGGGGCATTGTGGGACGCTGCTGCCTACCGAGCGTGCGCGTGGTACGTCACACGCCGCACACGCAGGCCACTACAAAAGGCCCATCTCACACAAGCAGACACTCTCAGCCTCTGAATTGTGTGATACGTCTTTTGCCCTTCGGTAAGTCTGTTTAACTTCTTTTTCCCTGCACCACATTAATGCCTTTCAACTTTCTTTGGGCTTTTTGGAGCGTTGTATAAGTGTTGAAAGGTTCATCTTTATTGCTGTCCTGTTTTGCGCAATTTGGCTCTATCTGCATGGCCTGCCAGCGGTTGTTTTGGCGCTCCTATTTTCGGCATTTCCCATCGAACTTTGCCCGTACTGTCCACTTTTTGCGCCCTGCGTCTCTGGAGGGGGTCCGGGAATGTTCCGGTGGTGTTCTGCCTGTGGTGTGCCTGACGCTGAGGGCGGTCCGGATGGCTCAACTTATTATGATGATACAAATACCATCTCAGGCATGGTATATGCTGCATTGATTGAAAAATCTCCTTTTTGTCATTTTAGGGCATTTCTTGGTGCATATTTCTTCTTTTATGCGATTCATTTCCCAGTTTCAACATTTCCCATTTAATGGTGTCCTAGTTTCTATTTTGGATACAAGGTATTATTATTAATATTACGGGAGTCATATCCCCTATATACACACAATCAAAAACCCCCCCCCCCCCCTCATTTATTGAACATTCCTCTGGTCCTATTTGTAGTTGGCTGGTGGATGCGCAGTACCATCGCCCTCGGTGTGACACAGCCACTAGTTGGGATTTGGAGGTTGACTTATAGGCGTGGCTCCAGGCATTGTAAGGTGATATATTTCATTCATTTTCATTTATTTTACTATTAATATTTTTTCATTTTTGTGTTTTATTCATACTGTTTATATATTGTATGTTAACTATTATTTCTGTTAATGTCAATATAAATGAACCTTCTATCTAACACAAATTCACTTTATTTATTTTGTGCTTATTGTTTTGTACTGCATAATATTTATGTAATTGTTTTTGTGTCTTTAAATTAGAATTGTACAGCGAATGTGTCGTGTATAGTCCCTGAGGAAGCCAATTGAGGCGAAACATGTTGGACATCGACACTAATTAAAACATATATGCCATATTCAATGTATTGGTCTGTACCATCCAATGTCTTTTGCCTGTTCATTTAATCTGCTATTTGTCCTCAATAGACATTAGCATGTTAGCACTTGGTATGTGCTTATTTTAAAATATTTTTGAATAATAAATATCTGTCTTTTATATACTTTATATTATGTACTCTTTTCATTCTTGGATTCGATTCCCAATAAATATCTCCGCACCGTTATAGTCCCTAACCCTCCCCCTTCCCAATTTTCTACCCCAACCCAACATTCCTTTTGTTCTCCCCTCTTTTCCCTAACCCTTGAACCCCCCCCTCCCCCCATCCCCTTACAATACATTATACTCTAATTGTTGTTCTCATGGGGGTGGCCATGGAGGGGTGAGCCTTCACCCCTCTAAATACCACATTGCTCAAGGCCGCATAGGATCCAAGAGCCGCTGCCTCTAAATTATTAGCTGGGTTCTGTCTGGGCTGGGAGAACCACCAACGCACCGTGACTAGCACAGATGCCCAGTAGAATAACTGGAGGTTCGGGAGCGCCAAGCCGCCCGCAGACAAGGGTAGATATAGAATCCGTTTTGCGACCCTCGGTGGCCTCCCGGCCCAGACAAAGGATAACACCACTCCCTCCATTTTCCTAAAGAAGAACCTGGAAATGGTAATCGGTGTGTTCTGAAAAAAGTAAATAAATTTGGGGAGGAATACCATTTTAAACAAATTAATTCTTCCCACCGGTGTCAAGGGAAGAGTCCGCCATGCCGTGCATTTAGTCACAAGTTGTGTCGCTAGAGGCTGTAAGTTATGCTCTGTATACCCCCCAATGTCTGCAGTTACCTGTACCCCCAAGTAGGTAAACCGATCCACCCACCTAAGGGGAGTACCCATGTCTGTGCGGGGGTGCGAGGGATGCAATGGGAACAGCACCGACTTGTCCCAGTTTATGCGTATTCCCGAGAAACGCGCAAACTGTTCGAATAGATCTAGCACCCTTTTTAGGGAGCCCGCGGCGTTGGCCAAATACAAAAGGGTATCATCCGCATAGAGAGAATTTTTTTCCTCCAGCGGAGGAACCTCTATTCCCTTCACATCCTCATCTGCTCTAATCCGCGCGGCGAGCGGCTCCAGGGCCAGAGTGAACAGGCCCCGTGACAGGGGGCAGCCTTGGCATGTACCGCGGCCGAGGGAGAAGGGGTCCGAAAGAGTGCCGTTTGTGCGGACTCGAGTCCTGGGGGCAGCATATTATTATTATACAGGATTTATATAGCGCCAGCAGTTTGCGCAGCGCTTTACAAAAATGAAGGCAGACAGTACAGTTACATCACAATTTGGTACAAGAGGAATCGAAGGGCCCTGCTCGTTAGAGCTTACAATCTAAGAGGGAGGGTATAACATTTTCACCCATTCTTGGAAAATTGGTCCGAACCCAAACTTGGTCAACACCTCCCAAAGATAGCCCCACTCCACGGAGTTGAAGGCCTTCTCCGCATCGAGAGAGGCCACCACTCCCTGCGACCCCTGTCGTGTGCCTGCCAGATGGGTGAAGAGTCTTCTGATGTTAATATCTGTCCCCTTGCCTGGCATAAAACCCGTCTGGTCGGGATGGACCAGTTCTGTTATAACTGTGTTTAGTCTAAGGGCAAGGACCTTGGCCAGAACCTTAGCGTCCGTATTAAGCAGGGAAATAGGGCGGCACGAGGAGCACAGCAAGGGGTCCTTTCCGGGTTTGGGAAGCACCACTATCACAGCCTCTCCCATAGACGCCGGCAGGGATCCAGCTTTGCGCGCTTCACCAAGCATGTTGTGAAACTTAGGGACTAAGTCATCTGCATACTGCTCATAGAATTCGACTGGGATTCCATCTGGGCCTGGTGTCTTTCCTGCCTGAATTGTTTTCAGCGCTCCAAGGATTTCGTCCACTGTGATGGGTGCGTCTAGCCTGTTCCTATATGTCGTGGTTAAGACTGGGACATCTATCCCTGCCAAGTAAGAGGTCAGTTCCTCCCGGTTGTACTCTACCCGGGAGGCATAGAGCGTCTCGTAATACGCGGCAAAACACTGGTTAATGTCGCTCGGGCGGTCACCATGTCCCCCATGGAGTTACGAATGTGCGGAATGCTTATGCCACCCGATTGCTCTCTGGAGAGCTACGCCAACAGCTTTCCTGATCGCTCCCCCTGCTCAAAGATACGTTGAGACTGCGCCAGTAGTCGTTTTTGTGTAAGGGAGGTGCGAATTCGCACCGATTCATCAGTCAAGTTTTTAAAGTGTATATAATGTTATGGGTCCCTCGAGCTGATATAGAGATTCTCCTGATCTCTGGCAGCCCTTTCGGTTCTACACAGTTCTGCCCCTCTCTCTCTATGTACCCTGGCTATAAGCGACTGATATTGCCCATGTACAAAAGCCTTGAAGGTTTCCCACACCATCACCCCCCCCAGCAGACCACGAGTTAACCTCCCAGTATGTCTTTAACTCCCCCCTGAAACCTGCATCCACCCCCTCAATTGAAATCCAGAACCTCGATAGCCTCCACAAGGTATCTGCGGGGGCCACCGAGGTGTCTAGCCGAAGCAGGAGCAGAGCATGGTCAGAGATACCTCTGGGCAATATCCGAACGTCTGTGACCCTGGGCAGGACAGAACCACCAGCGAAAACCAAGTCTATTCTAGAGAAAGTACGGTAGGAAGCCGAGTGGCATGTGAACTCGCTGGCTTGGGGGTGCTGCCACCTCCACACGTCAGTCAAACCATATGTATCTGCCCACACCACAAGCCCAGACTTCTGCGGCCCTGTGGCTGCTAGCCTGTCCACGCCCGAGTCAGGGACCAAATTGAAATCACCCAGTATCACCGTATTTTCTGTTTGAAACTCCGCCATCCGTGCCGTAATCTGGTTCAGAAGCGACAAGGACGCCGGAGGGGGTAAATATATTCCCACCACAGTCCATCTCAAAGAAGAAATCAGAGCATGAATGATAACATATCTGCCATCAGGGTCCAGGGTCAAGTCAAGGAGTCTAAAGGGGAGAGTTTTGAGCACCAAGATGCTAACTCCCCTCGCAAAATTGGAGTAGGTGGAGTGATAGTGGTGACCCACCCACGGCCTTTTGAGGGCCAATGTTTTACTGCAACCAGGTGGGTTTCCTGCAGTATACATATATGAGGATTATAAGATTTGAGGAACTGAAACACCAGGGAGCGTTTAACTGAAGAGTTCAGTCCCCTAGTGTTCCAGGACAAAATATTAAGTGGAGACATGAGGGCCGGTAAGGATAATTCTATCCAGATCCAAGTAATCAGCTTTGCCTCCGGAGGACCGCTGGACCCCGATGGCGCAAATCAGTGAGTGATGCATCTTGGATGTTAACCAAAGCAGATACACAATTAATGCATTTGTCAATATACCTAATACATAGAGAGCCTGTCTACTAACAATAGCCCTTAAGGGGCAACATTCCCCCCCACCCCGCTCCTCCCCCCAAAACTGAAGAGGGCTTCCATCCCAAATTCCAACAACACTCTAGGTGCAAAACAGGGTCCTGTGCAAGATGCAACCCCAACCCCCCAAGTTGTATTCAGGGGAGTTCGGCGGCAGCCGGCCCGCTTCACATTGCTCTCTGCCTCCGCCGGGCGCCACAAGTTAAAGGATGGCAGATACAAAGATCTATAGCGAATCTAGTTAATATACTGGAAAAGTCTGCCAAGCCATAAGTTCACTGTAAACCAGCGTTAGATAGGATCCTTTGGTTTCCGCCATGTGGTCATGAGAGCGACTTCACCTGAACAGTTCAGGGGCACATACTTAGGTTACAAACTTTAAAACATAGAGCACTCACTGCTGGAACATCCACTTGACTTCAGTATGTCCTACACTTAGCTCCAAGCCCCAACAAGCCTGGCGGGCCTTACTGTGCCCCCTCCTCCAACTCCAGGAGAAAGATGTAAATGTCCAGGGTGAAACAATGCTCGGAGAGGCGCAATGGTCAATACTCAGTCAACGGTGGAGAATAAGACAAAGGGTAGATAAGTTAACCCCCACAAGTCTCAACTCAGCAGGCTCCGGGAAGGGAGTCAAGCCACGCAGAGGCCTCGCCCGGGGAGTTAAAGAAACAAACCGTCTCCCCATCTTGGACCCTCAGACGGGCCGGGAATAGGACACTGTAGCGGATGCTACAGGCTCTTAGGGCTGCTTTCACATGGTCAAAGGACTTCCTGAGCTTTTGCGTCTCCACGAGTAATCCGGAAAGATAAGCACTCTATTGTTTTGGTATCTCAGGTCACCCAGGGCCCTGGATGCACTAAGGATTTCGTCACGGTCCCGAAAGTTCAGGAGACGAAGGATAAATGTCCGAGGAGGGGCCCCCGGGGGCCCGGGTTTGGGCAGGATCCTATGCGCCCGTTCCAAAACAAAATGAGGGGATAGACGTGCGTCCGGCAGTAGATCTCTCAGGAGGCCTTCCACAAATCCAGTCGGATCCTTCCCCTCTGCCCCCTCAGTCAGGCCAATAATACGGAGATTATTCCTTCTGTTCCTGTTTTCCGCATCCTCAGCTCTGTATTCTAACGCCCTCACCTTAGTCTGGAGGTTGCGCAGGGAAACAGCATGCTCTGCAATGGTGTCCTCCGCCGTCCCTATTCTCTGCTCCGTTTCCAAGACTCTGGAGCCCAGCTTGTCCTGATCCTGCCTGATCAGTCCGACCTCCAGCTGAACTGCCTCCAGCTTGGATGTGAGGGCAGTCTGACAAGCGGCAATAGCCCCCATCACCTCCGCCAGCCATGGCGGGTGCGGCTCTTCCTCCGCCATGTTGCTTGTCTGGGAAGCCCTATTCGTACCGCGCGCCCGCGAGGCTTCGTCCGTGCCACGGAATGAGCGGGTCTCCACACGTGGGGCCGACGCCGACAAGGCCTCCTCCGGGATTACGGGGAACCGCAGCCTTTTTCCCCTACCTCTTCTCCCGCTGGACGATCCGCGCCGCATCAGGCGGCGATAGGCAGGGAAATCTGGGTTCAGTAGGCGCTGGATGCGGATTATTGTAAAGTCACCCGGCGGAGCTCAGAGAGGAAGTGTCTGTGCACACCTCTGGGCGAGTAAGGCACCGTGCCTGCTTCGGAGCGCCCGCGCGCCATGCTTATCCCGAAGGGTCTGTTCGTTGTACCGCCTCCTTCTCGGCGTGGGCGGTACCGACCTCCTCCACTACCCCCGATAACGGCGAACAGTCTGACGGGAGTGTAGGTTCGACCTCCGTCAAGTCGACCTCCAGCCTGACTAGTCCGTCCTAGTCCTGTTCGACCCGAGGTCTCAGAACCTTTGCCTCGTCTCTTATCCCTGCCGC
>BLSH010145705.1:879813-894583 GCA_018402905.1 Glandirana rugosa | reverse complement strand
ATGTGACTGAGGGTGTCTCCATCTCTACACATCCACCAACCCATAAGTATCTGCCCAGGTCGCCAGTCCTTGATTCAAAGTACCCCCTGACCCAAGCCTATTGAGACCCGGGTCAGAGACCATGTTAAAGTCCCCCCATAAGGACATCATTTTCCGAGGCAAACTCTGCCATCCTGGCTGTAACCCAACTGAGCAGTGCTATAGAGGCTGGAGGAGGTAAGTAAACGCTGGCAGCAGATCTAAGCACATAGGATAACAAACCTGCCGTCTGGGTCCAGGGACAAATCTAGGAGCTCTAGGAGACTTAAGAACTAGTAGACTTATACCTCGAGCAAAATTTGAACAGCTTGAGTGATAGTGTTGGCCTATCCACGTATTTTTAAGGGTTAAAGTTTTACTACCCATTAAGTGGGTTTCCTGAAACATGCATATGTGTGGATTACATTTTTGACATATTGGAACACCAGGGACCTCTTAACAGAGGAATTCAGTCCCTTGGTGTTCCAAGAGATAATATTAAGAGAGAACATGTTCTCTGTGGAACCGTAATCTGACAGAATCAGCTAGAATGGTCTCTCAAAGACTGAGCTGCCAGACCCAAACGACACGTACTGTCAAGTAATGATTTAACATGGTAAACAAAGCAATGCTGTATAAAAGTAATATCATACAATAAAAACCCAAACAAAATATAAGAAGCAAAAAAACAACTACCCCCCCCCCCACGGCAACTCCCCCACCCCGTCCATTACCCAAAACTGAGGAAGGCCATTATCCCTGAAAACCCAGCGGTCAGTTTATTAAGGGGAGGGGTGTAAAGTGAGCAGATTAGCCAGCGCCACAGTCATCTTCCACTGAGGTCCCATGGTGAGGATAACAGCATTAACAAGGAGGTAACATCTCTGAGGGCTGCACTAGTCAGGCAGAATATGTATGTCCAAAAAACAATTAAGGACAGTGTCTGATCAACAACAAAAAAAAAATCTCATATCAAGAATGTGTGAAAGTGTAAGATGCCTGATCATGTCAGGGGCACAAACTTGTAGATTCCTTCGAACAGTAAGCATGGGCACAACCGATGCAACTTAGGTATCTCAGTAACTGGCTGGCTCAAGTCTAAACATGAATCAGAGCAAGGCAGCCAGCAGTGAGCAAAGCACAAACAGGGTAGTTAGAATTTACAGGGGATAACTCACAGACCCTTATTTCAGAGGTGTGGTGGTAGAGACTCCAACCAGGTTGATGCTTCCCTTGGTGTGTTGAAAAAATGGGTGGATCCCCCATCTTGAACCCTCAGGCGTGTTGGGAAGAGGATACTGTAGCGAATGTTGCATTCCCTCAGGGCCGCCTTTACCTAGTCAAACGATTTCCGAAGCTTTTGTGTCTCCACTGAATAATCCAGGAATATCAGCAATCTAGTGTTCTGGAAGCGAATTACCCCGATCTGCCGAGATGTGCAGATGACTTTGTCCCGGTCACGGAAATTCAGCATGCGGAGAATCAATGTCCGTGGTGGCTCACCCAGGGGTCTGGGCTTAGGGGGAGACTCGATGTGCCCGCTCCACCACATAGTGTGGAGAAAAACGTGCATCAGGTAGCAAGTCACAGAGCAAGCCCTTCACAAAGCTAGGAGGGTGTGCTCCCTCAACCCCCTCTGGGAGGCCCACAATGCAGAGGTTGTTCCTTCTATTTCTGTTTTTGGCATCCTCTGCCCTGTATTCCAGCGCCTTCATTTTAGTTTGCAGAGTGCGGATGGTGGAGGAATGCTCAGTAATGGTGTCCTCCACCTGTCTGACCCTCTCCTCTGTTTCAGTCACTCTGGAACAGAGCTTGTTCATTGCACGGCCTCAATCTTAGCAGTGAGGGCGGATTTGGCATATGGAAATTACATTACATCAGCCAGCCAGGGTGGAGAGGAATCAGCCGACTCACCGCCCTCCTTCTGGGAAGCCATGCTTCTCAAGCGCAGCGGGTCTCCATCTGTAGGCCGGCGGGTGGTGGTGACTCCTCCACAAGCGGCGGAAAATAAAGTTTCTTTCCCTTTCCGCCTCGTGCATACGATGACCGGCGTCTCATCCACAAAATGATCGGGTATTCTGAGAGGATTAAAGCCCTCTGAAGCAGGAGTATCAGCGGAAGAGTGGCAGAGCTCAGTCAGACACAGACGCTTCTTGGACACGCCCTGCATTTGGCTTTTTAATTGTAATATACCCATTGATGTTGCACTTATCTGGCACCCCTTGTGTTCCTTTTTTGTAATTTCAGATATTTGTTTCTGTCTTAGGTGGAGCTGATTTCTGAAGTACAACACCCTTCCTATGGGGTATTTATGAACTTCTTATTTATGAACATTTTATAAACTACCTATGTTACAAAGCATATCTTTACATTTATTAAGAGGGGTAGAGGCTAAATCAAGTGGATGGTGCATTACCATGTGTTTGTGCCACAATTTGAATTGTTATTTGTACTCTGTGAGAGCAACCTTTCTGTTTGAGGACTTGGTGCTCATTAGCCAGGCCATCAACTGGAAGAATTCCGGCCTGGAGTGTAACACTGGACCCTATATGAGAAAATCCAGCAGGACTGCGTGCTTCCAAGGAGAGGTCACTGAGAGAGATTTCAGGGTTGCGGACCATGTGCTCCTTGGCCACCAAGGCATGATTAGGAGGAAGTGCCCCAATGACTGGCTGAACTCGCAGGATTAGAGTCAGAGGGGAAAGTCATAATCCAACTTGAACTGCCAGACCTGAGGTAAGGCACCTCATCCCTCCAACTCTTTCCTGAGAAATCAAGAAGAATTTCCTTACTTTCCTGTTGGCAAAAAAAGAGGTTTCTGGATTGCCAAAGCACCATGTCTGATTTGCTGGCAACTGAGGGAGTACTGTTCCTGGTTGTTCACTCCTTTTATGTGAACTGCTGATATGGAAAGTACTTTTCCTAAGGCCCAGCCCAGCATCTCCTTGGATAGGTTTAGGAGAATTATGGATCTGGTCCCTCCTTGATGATACAGATATGCCACCGGGGTTGCGTTGTTGGAGCTGACCTGAACACCCCTGCCCCAGATATTTCTCTCGAAAGCCTTCAGGGCTTCGTCTACTGCACTGAGTTCCTTGGCATTGGATGAGGTCTGAGCTATCACACTGTGCCACAGACTTTGTGCTTTGGTCTTTCCCAAGTGGGCTCCCCACCCTTAGGTGATTGCGTCTGTGGTAATCTTTAGGGGATCCCACTGAGCCCAGGGGCTGCCCTCTTGAAAGTTGTTGGGAACCACTCACCTCTTTAGAGAGGACTTTACTTGAGGGGTAAGGACTACCTTTTCATCCAGAGATTCTTTTTTCTTGTCCCAGCAGGAAAGAAGGAAGAACTGAAGGTCTCTTGAGTGGAGCTGGGTCCACATGATGGCCAGCATGCTTGATGACATCAGACCCAGAACCCTCAGGACCTCCCTTCTGGTGCAAGAGGGCATCCGTATTCACGTGAGCATCAAAGAGACCAAAAATCAGTAAGTTGTTTAGGTACGGAATCAGAATTATTCCCTGAAGGTACAGAGAGGGCACTGCCTTGGCTAGGATCTTTGTAAAAATCATTGGACTGGCCGCTAATCCAAAGGGCAGGGCTCTGAACTGCCAATGTAAAACCTCTTTTTCAGTTACAATCGCAAACCTTAAATATGCCTGATGCTCTGGGTGGATTGGAACATGTAGATAGACATCCTTGAGGTCCAGTGTGGACATAAAGGCCTCCTTTAGAAGATTCTTGCAAACAGAGTAGATATTCTCCATGTAAAACCTCTTGTGTTCCAGGAACCTGTTTAAATTCCTGAGATTTATAATAAGGCAGTACTTTGAGGGTTTGCGGACAACAAATACGCAAAAGTAAAATCCCTGGAATGGTTGATCCCTGAGCACAGGTACCATCACCTCTTACTCTGCTAGTTCCTAGATTCCCTCTAGAAGGTCTTTCTTCTTTAATGCATCTCACAAGGGATGAGTTAAGATCATCAATGATGGCCTTGAGGAGAACTCCAGGCATTTGCCTTCTTGTACAAGCTGACAGATGTTTGCCCTGTCTGATATTTTCTCCCACTGGGAGACAAATTGAGACAGGTGACCCCCTACTCTGATCCTGACCTCATTTTGTTTCTTTAGAGCTGGTGAATGGTAAGGAGAACAGCAAGCTATTCCTTTGCCTTCCCCTGCCATAACCCACCTGCTGTTGGGTTCTTTTTTAACTCTCTGCTGGTTCTGCCCTGAGGGGCCACAAAAAAACTTTTTGAACCTTTTCCTTTTGGGCTTGACTGGAATCTTTTTCTTCTTCTCAGAGGATCTGGACAACACACCATCCAGCCCTGGGCCAAACAGAAAGGAGAGACCACAGTTTTCCACTTAATGTGACCAGCCGAGGCCTTAACAGATTCAACAGCAGTGTCCGCCAGGTAGGCCACAGCCTTCCCTATGACTGAAATAGAATCTAGTATGTCTTCAGACTTAACTCCCTGTGACAGGTGCTTAGTAAGTCTCTCAGTCCAGAAATCTGCATTTCTGGCCACACAGGCTGCAGCTAAGGCAGGGCCCATAGTGGAGCAGTTTGCATCCCATTCTTTCCTTAGGAGAGATTTTGACCTACGGTCCATCAAATCCTTTGTACTCCCTGCATCTTCAAAGGAGAGATTAGGCCTTTTGCGGACTTGGGACAGCGCAGCATCCAACTTAAGGAGCTTAAATGATTTTTCCTTAATGTCCTCTTTAAAAGGAAACCTTCTTTTCCACGTTTTTGGTCTAACTAGCCTCTTTTCAGGATCTCCCCATTCCTGTAAGATTAAATACTTTAAGGAATGGTGAAATGGGAGTGCACTAGAATGACCCCTGCTTAAATCCCTATACATTTTATCCTGTACTAAGGTTTCTTTAGGAGTCTCAGGAATCTCCTCTGCGACATACATTTATTCAGCGATCAGAAATTTAAATGTCCATTGATTACTGTATAAATGTCATTGGCAGTGAAGGGGTTAACCTGCAGGGGGAGCTCTAGGGGTTAACTGTGTTCCCTGGGTGTGTTCTTACTGTGGGGGGGGGGGGGGTTGGGCTACCATGGGCATGAGAGATCTAACTGATCCCAGTGACAAGGATCAGTAGATCTCCCATGCCCGCACTGTCAGAATGGGGAGCTGCCGTGTTTACACCGGCGGTTCCCCGTTCTTTGCCTGTAGCTGCTCATAGCGGCTCGCCGGCGGACATCGGGTCCGCCCGAGCCGCGGGCACACTCCTCAGGACTGCGGCGCGCGCACGCCCCCTAGCGGCCATTCGCAGATCGCCGCCTTTTTACGGCGATTAGCACTGGGCGTCCACACTGGCGCCGTAAATATGCGGTAGGCAGTGTGGAACTAGTTAAAATATAAGGCCAAAGGTAACCATCAGCACTACAAATAATGCATAAGGAAATGCGAGTGTGTGATCAGGGCAGCTAAAATAGATTATGAGAGACACATTGCTGAAGAGAGTATAAAGACCCAAAACGTTTTTTTCAAATAGATAAATATTAAAAAGGATAGGTCAAAGCATATTGGCCCCATAAAAGATAATCAGGGGAAGTTGTTCACAAGTTACAAGGAGAGGGCAACAGTATTATAAATACATTCTTGTCCTCAGTTTATATGAAGGAAAAGGAGAGATATAATAAACAAGACAGTAATGCGAATAACAGCATATTGAATGCACCCATGTGGCTCACAGAGGCCAGTGTTCAAAAAAAGGCTAAAAAAGCTTAATGTGAGTAAATCAACAGGAATAGATGGTTTAAATTGAGAGTCCTTAAAGTCCAAAAGAATAGTCCTCATATATTGGAAGGAATGATATGGGCCCATATCCAAGAATTGAAAGAAAATAGTAAAATTAGTGGTAACTAACATGGATTTATGAAAGACCCTTCTTTCCAGCCCAACCTTATTTATTTTTTATAATTCTTTATTTTTGTGACAAATTATACAATAAATGAAAAGAACCAAGAAGAGTAACTTAAAGGAGTTTGGTACAAACTGCAAAGCAGCAGGTTGGAAACCGCATTAGCCAGTGCTTCAAGAGTTATAATAGACTAATCCACAAGCAAAGGTATAGTGTGAAGTGATCAAATCATCAGTATGAGGCAAAGGATAAACTGGTGAATTCACTAACAGGATGAACTGTAGTGATGCAATACATAAACAAGAGTGCCAATGAGGGCTTTTGTCAGAGGGGGGATGCTCAAACCCCAGTTAAAGTCTTATATAACATGAGGAAAATGAGGAAGCTATGAGAGAAGGTACAAGAAGAGAGAATTAGACGAGAATGAAAAAATATGACAGACTGGGAGAGAAGAGAAGAAAAAAAGGGGGGTGAGAAAACCAAGAGGCCTTCCAAAATTCATCACATCTCTGATTACATTAAATGGGTGCCAGAATTTCATGATATCAGAATAGGTGAACTGGGTCCATTACAACCATGTCTTGCGGAAAAAAGCTTCTCGTCTCCTCAGGGCGTGCTTGGATACAAGTCATGGCCACATTGTCAAGATGTGTCACCAGACAATGCTGGTACTTGGATTTGGACAATGAGCTGAGGTGCAGGAGGCATGCAGCTGGGTTTTGTTCCAGAGATAAATCTGTGAGCTTGTGGACCAGAGCACAAAAGTCCCACCAAAAGGAAGCGAATATGCAGATGTGACCAGAAAATTTAAAGTTTCAGTCCCCTATCAGAACCACACCTTCAAAAAACAGGATTTTTTTTCTACTTACCATAAAATCCCTTTATCTGAGTTCATTGATGGACGCAGCAGCTCCATAGACCATTGGGTTATGCTGCCCTCTTCAGGAGTGGACTAGGCAGAACAGTAGTTCATCAAAAACAGGCAGACACAGCCCCTCCCAGGGGACAGTCCTCACTGATAGTATCCCTCCACCCTGCAACAGCCAGCTCAGTTCGTGACAAGCAGTACAAACTTAAACAGGAGGGGTGGGTGCTGTGTCCGTCAATGAACTCAGAGAAAGGGATTTTACGGTAAGTAGAAAAAAAAAATACCATTTTCTCTTTCGTTCATTGATGGACACAGCAGTTCCATAGACCATTGGGACATCCCAAAGCAGTGTCAAAATGAGGGGTGGGTAACGAAACAACAACTTCACCCAACAGAACCCTCTGTGAGGAGCCAGAACCTCACATCGCCGCTTGCAAAACCTTGCGGCCAAATGCAGCATCCGAAGATGCCAAAACATCAACTTTGTAAAACTTTGAAAAGGTGTGCATGGAGGACCATGTAGCCGCCTTGCACACTTGAGACACAGACGCTTGATGTCGGAAAGCCCAGGAAGTGCTAATCGCCCTAGTAGTGAGCCGTGACCAAGAAAGGAGGTCTTAGACCCCTAACAGCATAGGCTTGTGTCACAGATTGTCTAATCCAACTTGAAATAGTGGCCGACGAGGCCGCCAGGTCCTTGCGTGGACCATCCACCACAACAAACAGAGCATCCAACCTCCGTAGGAGGCCGTGGCTTTCAGGTACACCCGCAGAGCCCGAACAACATCCAGCGAGTGCAGAGAAAAATCCTTAGGGTGAGATGGGAAGGAAGGATAATGTTCTCATTGATATGAAAAGACAACACCATCTTCGGCAGGAAGGAAGGTGACGGGCGCAAAACTGCCTTATCCTTGTGTAGGACCAGATATGGAGACCTACAGGACAGCTGCCAACTCCGACACCCGCCGAGCAGATGTGATAGCCACCAGGAAAGCCGCTTTTTGCGAAAGCAACTGCAGCGAGATCTCCCTGATATTCTCAAATGGCGGCCTCTGAAGCACTGAGAGGACCAAATTAAGGTCCCATGGTGCCAAGGGAGACCGTACATGAGGGGCGACATGTCAAACCCCCTGCACGAAGGTACGGATCAAGGAACGTATTGCAAATGGATGCTGAAAAAAGATCGCCAGAGCCGAAATCTGACCCTTGATCGTGCTCAACGCCAGCTTCTGGTCGAGTCCCCCCTGTAGGAAGGCCATAACCCAAAATACCGAAAAGGATCAAGGATTCCACCCCCCATTTTCGCACCAGGAGATGCAAGTCTTCCAGGTGCGGTGGTGGGACATTGCCTTACGTGCCTTGAGCATGGTGGGGATCACTGAGTCCAAGCCAGGCTATTAAAGCCAGGGAGGGTAAAGCTGGATGCAAGATAGGCCCCTGAGACAGTAGATCCTCGCAAAGCGGGAGTCACCAGGGGACGTCCACCAAGGGCGCCGTGGCCAGTCTGGAGCTATGAGAATGGCCAGGATTCCCTCCACCTCTATGCTGTGCAACAGGCGCGGAAGCAACTTGATAGGGGGAAAGGCATAGATGAGCTGATACCGAGCCCACGGAGCCACTAGAGCATCCGCTGTGTCCGCCAAGAGATCCCTTGTCCTGCTCATGAAGGTCTGCACCTTCCGATTGAGACGAGGCACTAGCAGATCCACGTCTGGTGTGCCCCACCACAGGCAAATCTGATGGAACACGTCCGGGTGCAAGGACCACTCTCCTTGATCCAGCTCCTGACGACTGAGGTAGTCCGCCTGCCAGTTTTCTACCCCCGGAATGTGAACGGCGGAGATCGCAGACACGTGGAGTTTGGCCCACCTCAGAATGTGAGCCACCTCCATGGCCACAGCCGAGCTTCTTGTTCTGCCCTGGTGATTCACATATGCTATGGACGTGGCATTGTCCGATTGGATCCGGACAGGGCGTCTTTGCAGCCTCCACGTCCATTGGGAGAGGCAGCACCTGATGGCCCGAAGTTCCAGGACATTGATCAGGAGACGGGACTCCACCGGGGACCAGCGGCCCTGGGCCAACAACAGCCCCAACACCCCCCAGTTGGTCAGGCTGGCATCCGTTGTAACCACCGTCCAAAGAAGGGGGAGGAATGACTTCCCTAGCCGAAGAGCCGGGGCTCGCAGCCACCAGAGCAGAGACATCCTGGTCTGGCGGTCCACCCTGATCAACCGATCCAGGGATAATGAGGACCTGTCCCACTTCAGAAGAATCTCCCGCTGCAGAGCACGGGTGTGACACTGGGCATACGGGACCGCCTCGAAGTTGGACACCATGAGACCTAGGACCCGCATGCAAAAGTGTAGGGAGGACCATTTCTGGGACAGCATGGACCAAACGGCCGACTGAAGTGTCTGTAGCTTGGTTGTTGGAAGGAAGACCTTTGCCTGGGCTGCATCCAGGATCAGGCCCGAATATTCCAAATGGTGAGATGGAGTCAGCACCGATTTTGGGATATTTATCACCCAGCCGAACTCCTGCAGGGTGCGCATGGTGATCGTCACATTGTCCCTCAGGGCTGAAGCTGACTCTGCTCACAAGAGGAGGTCGTCCAGGTACGAAACCCACCGAAATGCCTCTCTGTCTTAACTGTGCCAGAACCGGGGCCAGTAGTTTGGTGAAAACCCGAGGTGCAGAGGCCAGGCCAAACGAGGGAATCCAGAAAATCGCCCTGGTGAAGTGCCGCCACCACAGAGCGGACAGACTCCATCCTGAACTTTTGCACACGTGCGAAACAGTTGAGGGCCTTTAGGTCCAGTATCAGCCGGACCCCATCCTTTTTTTGGGACCATAAACAGGTTGGAGTAAAACCCTTGGAAACGTTCCGAGGCTGGGACAGGGACCACAACCCCTTGACGAAGTAGGTCCTGTACCGTCCCCAGCAAGGCCTGCAGCCAGCCCGGGGAGAGCTGCATATTTGAGACAAAGAACCTGTCCGGAAGACAGGAATGAAATTCTATTTTGTACCCCGACAAAATCACCTCGTGCACCCAGTAGTCCGAAATGTGGAAAGTCCACCGGTCCGCAAACCCCAGGAGACGCCCCCCCCCACCCGAAGGATGGGCGGGGGCAACCCTTCATGCTGAGGAGGACTTGTCCTCTGGCTTGTCGCGCTTACGCTGCCAGGGACGCTTCTGTCCACCCGCGGGAGGCTTGGCGGGCTGGGAGCCCTTTCCCAACGAGTGGGACGTACGAAAAAGCCTCTTCTGGGCCGAAAAGGAGGGACCCAGCCTACGACGGGACTCCTTACGTCTCCGGAAGAAAGGTGCTCTTCCCACCAGTGAGATCCTTTACGATCTCATCCAGGGCGGCTCCAAAGAGCCGCCCACCCTGAAAAGGCTTGTCCGCCAGGGCCTTTTTAGATGTTTGATCCGCCGACCAACACTTTAGCCAGAGCAACCGCCTGACAACCACAGAGAAAGCAGCCAATTTGGATAACGGGGGGCCATATCCAGGGCTGTGTCACACAGATATTCAAGACCTTGGACGAGCTGGTCAGCGAGCTCCACACAGTCAGTAGGAACCTTTGCATTGCTCAATTCGTGGTGCAATAGCTTTGCCCATTCTGTGAGCGTTTGTGACACCAGGGCAGAGGCCAACACAGGCTGCATAGCTGAGCCTGCCAGAACAAACATGGATCTGGCGACAGCCTCGGCTTTCCTATCAACTGGGTCCTTAAAAGACGGTGTACTTTCCACCGGGATCGTGGTCGCCTTATTCAACCCACTGGGGGATTGACCACTGGAGGTGACGCCCATTTCTTTATCAGGCTGTCCTCAAAAGTATAGCGCACAGAGAACCGTTTTGGTATGGGGAAGGAACCCTGAGGCCGGTCCCATTCTCTGTAGACAAACTTATCAAAGTAAGGCAAATAAGGGAAGACCTTAGCCGCACGGGCCGGTATATGTGACTCAAAGGGAACGGTCACCTCCTACGAAGCTCCAGCTGCCTCTTCCAGCTTTAGAGTATTGCGCATCGCTGTAATCAGGGCGCTTACTAGTGCCTTCTCGTGCGCAACAGTGGCCGTTGAAGATTCCTCCTCACTATCAGAGGAATCCGGGGCCTCACCATCCGACACCTTAAGGGGGGTTCCCGCTTTTTAACCACCTTACACCCACATGCAGTCTCTACCTGGGAGACAAAGGACTCCAGGACCGCCGGCAAAGCGTCAAAGGGACCACGGTCCCTGAGGCGCTGCCGCAACCATGGAGAGGTCTGGTGGGGAAGCACCCGCATCAGCTGCCATTGCGTCACCCACCCTGGTAACACGCCACCTATACTGAGGCCTAGGTACCAGGTAGACCAGGCACCCCCACCCCAAAACGCTGCGCAGGCCAGGAGGGTAACCTCTGGAGGACTCACTACCTGCCAGCTTAACTGTCCCAAGGAAGAGGGGACTGTGCCTGCTGCTGCCCACTGCTGCTGCTGCCTTGCCTGCTTTGCACATGCTGTGTCCCTGTGCCTTCCTGGGGGAGAAACGGCGCCAGAATGATCTCAGGGACCGCCCCCCCCAAGCACAGGAGCTAGATTGTATGCACAGGCCACAAGAAAATGGCCACCGGACACACTAGAGGTAAACCATGCGGCCAATCACAACAAAATGGCGGCCACGACTACGCCAAAATGGCCGCCAATTGCGACTACCACCCGGACCGGCCACTCGCAATGGCAGCCGAAGCAGCACGAGGCAGGATGGTGAGGGGCGCAGCTAAAAACCCCGGACACAAGGGGACCCCAGAGGGGACCAGCGGCAGCGCAGCAGGGGATGGGGGTGAAGAGAAGGAGGGGGGGAGAACCAGCCCATCACCCCAGGAGGGTACCCACCTGCTCCCACCATACCCCAGCAGGAGAGGGGGGCATACTTACCCGTCCAGTCAGAAGGTAGGGGGTATCCCACCCATGACAGATCTGCCTCCCCGTCCATTCCGGGGGGAGCTGTCGGCCATGGTAGCACTGTGACTCGGACTCAATTGCCCTGTCATATGTGCTCCTGTGGGACGTTCAACCCGCGGGGCCACCCTGTCCGGTTAGGGGCCTGACGCGGCCGACCCAGCGTGGAGCTGAGGTCTGCGCGCGCTCGCTGACCGGGCTGCGGAGACTACCAGGATCTATATTATCCAGCCTATCACCCAGCCCAGCATTTGATTGTAGTCTTCATCGCGAAAACACAGCAGAAGTGGAACCAAAAGCAAGGGCACCACAGGTCCCAGCAGGGAGCCAGGTCCTTACTCCTTGCACTAGGCAGAAAAAACTGGGCTGGCTGTTGCAGGATGGAGGGTTACTATCAGTGAGGACTGCCCCCCAGGAGGGGCTGTCTGCCTTTTTTTGTTGAACTGCTGTTCTGCCTAGTCCACTCCTGAAGAGGGCAGCATAACCCAATGGTCTATGGAGCTGCTGTGTCAATGAACGAAAGAGAAGAAATTATAGCAAACATTTGAGAATATGAGATGCAGTTTCTCTGGGACACTGTACCATTACGCTAACAGCTTGTAGACACTCTCTTGTAACTGTGAAGAGATAGAGGACTTGTGTGTAAAAAAAAAAAAAAGAGGATGGACTCTGTTCAGGGGTCAGGTGACACTCCAAGACTTTTTCCCACTCCATGAAAAAGTGAGGAATGTGAGGCAGTGTAGGCCACACCGAGAGGAGCAGCGGGGATACATTTGCATTTGAAAAATGTATGTGGGAAACTAGTGTCTGGCGAGTGCTGGATAGAGAGTAAGTAATGTCTGATAACCTGCCATGTTGGAAAAGGGGGGGGGGGGCATTTATTGAATAAAGGAGACTGGTTTTCATTCTCCATTTTCTCTTAAGTCTAGAAATCTAAATGTGTCAGCCCTCACAAACAGGTGGAACTTTGTGTCGGGCAATCTGGGATTCCCCTGAACTGGCGACATCAGAGTCTCCACACTTGTGTTAAGAACTGATGGGGTGATCTTGAGAGCAATGCTATAGGTGGTACCCGGGATAAGATGGTCTTGTTTTGAGGATGGGCAGGAGTTTCTCTTGAAGGCAACATGTTTATGCCAGTCTAATATCCTTGCCAGATGTGTGACTTGGTGGTATCTGATAAGATCTGAGAAGCTTGATCGTTCGGATAAGCTGAATTGTAGCCATTCTAATTCTAGGGAGACAGTAAATCCACAGGAAACGTACAAATGCCTGCCTAACCTGGCGCAAGAAATCTAGGGGAATACTGACAGGCAGGGTTTAAAAAAAGGTGCAGCAGATGCAGGAGTGCATTCATTTTCAAGATACTGCCAAACCAAGCATGCGAGGAAGTACACAAGTGTCTTAGATCTTGGCGGATAGTTGTAGAATAGCTGAGGGAAGTTTTCCTGAAAGATAGTGTTCAGGGAACAAGTGTGATAGATTCCAATATATTTTCCGCCTATTTGAATAGGAAATTCAGTTTCAGGTTGTGCAGTCTGGAGGGAGTCAGATGTTTGACATCTCCGATTTTGAGATGTTAAAAGAAGGGAGTAGTGATCTAGCTCACTTTGTAAGTTGGGGATCATCTCTGGATGAGTTAGAAAAAAAATAGTAAATCGTCAGATTATGCTGTCACTTTATGCTGAGAATGATCCATCTGTAATTACTTTATGTCAGTATTCAAGCAAATGTGTCTTAAAAGGGGCTCTAGCATTAATATGAAGATGAGTGGGGGCAGCCTTGACGGGTACCATTTGCTAAATGGAAATCCTGAGAGAGAGCTGAGTTAGCTTTAACACATTAATCCACTTCATCATGTTGGGCCTTGCCAGACCAACCTTTTATCTTTCTGTAAGAAGGTAAGTTGTAATTTGGATAGGAAGGCCTATGGACAGAGGATAACGAGATTGCGCTATGTAGATATAGTAGAGGGGTGGGAAGCTAAATGGCAGGTGAGGTGTAATATTGAACAATGTAAAGTAATGCACTTGGGAGATAAAAATATGAAAGCAATTTTCTTGCTATGGGGAGAACCTCTGGGAGAATCAAGGATGGAAATAGATCTGGGGTCCTAGCAGATCACAGGCTCAGCAATACCATGCAATACCAAGCTGCAGCAAACTATTGGCATGCATTAAAAAATGTATTTACTCAAGAAATAAAACTATCATTCTACCACGTCACAAAACTCTGGTTTGTCAACATCTTGAGTATGCCATCCAGTTCTGGTCACCAATCCTCAGAAAGGATGTCCTTGAAATGAGGAACGTTCAGAGAAGGACAACAAAGCTACAGCCCCAATTCCAAAAAAGTTGCAATCATTCAAAATCTCATCAACTCATATTTTATTCACAATTGATAATAAAAAACACACAGTGGGTATAGAAAAGAATCACATTATGTTGCTTTGCAGCATGCAATTAAGACAGACACGGTTTTTGTTTTATTCAGTTGTATTTACTTTATTTATAACAGCCAAGTGAAAGATATAACACCAACATATAAAAAAAAAAGTAAAAAAATAAAAAAACAGAATCACTGAGTTGGAAAAAGGATCATCCCCCCCCCCTCCTAAAAATTACTTGTACACTCAAATCAGGTGAGGCTAATCACCTTCTCAGTGGCACACAAAGCCATTTGACTTTCAACTGTGATAAGTTCTTGTCATATTGATTAGTTCAGCATGAAAAGAACTTTCCTGGAGCATTTCAGTCCCTGATAGAGAAACTGAAGCAAACAATTAACTATGGTTGACAAGGCACTGTCAAAAGATCTCTAGGATAAAGTTGTGGACACGCGCAAGTCAAGAGATGGATACAAACAAATTTCAAAGACTTTTTAGACTGTAATAATGTAATAGGAATAGTGTTGAGCGAACCCGGACAGTAACGTTCGGGTTCGTACCGAACTTTCGGGTGTCCGTGGCACGGACCCGGACCCGGGCACGGTGCCTGTGGGCTTTCAAGCCATGCTTGGGCTTGCAATGACAGGCCCAAGCGAGTTG
>BLSH010145705.1:854361-873072 GCA_018402905.1 Glandirana rugosa | reverse complement strand
GTAATTTATGCGAATTTCCCGTCTCAAGCAGGGACCGCCAAGAAAAAGTTAAACCACCATCGGAAGAGACGAAGGGGAAGGCCGCAGAACTGCCTTGTCCTTATGGAGGACCAAGTAAGGTGACCTGCAGGATAATGCAGCTAACTCCGACACCCGCCTGGCGGATGTGACAGCCACCAGAAAAGCCACCTTCTGCGACAACTACTGTAAGGGAATGTCCCTAATTCTTTCATAATGGTGGCTTCTGCAACACAGAAAGCACCAGATTCAAATCCCACGGTGCCAAAGGCGACCGTATCCGAGGAGCCACATGACGTACCCCCTGTACAAATGTATGGATCAATGAATGAGACGCCAAGGGCCGTTGAAAAAGAACCGCCAGGGACGAACTCTGCCCTTTAAGCGTATTTAATGCCAAGTTCTTGTCCAGTCCTTGCTGTAAAAATGACAGTACTCTGGATACTCTATAAGAGCGGGGGTTCCAACCCCCTGCCTCGCACCAGGTAATATAGGCCTTCCAGGTCCTATGATAATTCTTACGTGAGGAACTCTTGCGTGCTTTTATCATAGTAGGGATTACGGAGTCAGAGACACACCTCTCCCTCAATACCTGGTTAGAGGATGAAAAATGTACAGCAACCGATACTGACCCCGAGGCCTGTGAAGCACTGCCCCCCGAAGGATCAGAGCCGCGTCCGCGGCTGTTGCTGTGCTTCTTGTTCCGCCCTAATGGTTTACCTACGCCACCTCCGTGGCATTGACCGACTGAACCAGAACCGGGCGGCGTAGCCTCTCTGTCCAACGGGACAGGTAAAGCCTGCTCGCTCTCAGTTCCGGTACCTACATCGACCAATTGAGGGGAGGACCACTTCTCCCCCCCTTTAGGGCCGAAACCTGAATCCCCCAAACCAAGGGTTCCCGGGACTGACACTCCAACTTGATCGGCCTGTCCAGAGATAGAGGAGATTTGTCCCACCGCGACAACATTGCCTCTCGCAGGAGCTGAGTGTTCTGGGCGTAAGGTATCGCTTCGCAAGTCGACACCCTGAGCCCCAAAACCCGCATACAGAACCGTAAGGAGAACCACTGGCGCGATCACAGGGTTCGCCCAGCCTGAAGCGTTAGACGCTTGCTCGGTGTTAGGAACACCCCTGTCTGTACCATGTCCGGAAACAGACCTAGGTACTCCAGCCGGCAAGCCAGCGTTAATGACTTCTGTCTTCTGAGTGCCTGACCGGCGCCTAGAAGCGCCCCCCGACGCTCCTGCAGGAGCCTCAAGTTTGAGGGGAAGGACTTTTCTGGGGGCAGAGCCGTTTTTAAGGACTTCCTGCTCAAGGACTGCAGTTCTCCCAATCGACCACTGGAGGCTGCCAGAGAGCAGGCTGGAAACCACATGGTTCTCAAACAATGGACGCTGCCATTACGCACGTGCGGTCGGCCACGAACGAGCGGTGCTCCAAAATCCAATGGTGACGACCCACCTAACACATTGCTCCGGACGGTCGGTGCAGATTAGAACGGTTAGTGCAAAGGTGCCTGCGGGGGATTGAGGGGGGAGGGGGAGTGGGGGGAAGGCCTCTAACAGACCCCCACCGGCTGACCACCACAGAGCTGCCCAGGTGCCCACTCTCCATGCCTCTAGGGCGGAAGAGGGGTTCACTCACCAATCCGACGGGCGCAGCGGGTAGTCACCGGGAGCAGACCTACCTCCCCGCAAGAAGGCATGCTGCTAGCCAGGCCACTGGACAGGCGAACCAGTCACTGGGCTCTAGTGGGTTTTAGCCACTGGCTGCCCGCACGGAACGGGCGATATGCGGTGGGCCCCCCTAAGGGGGTTCGCATAGTGTTGGCTGGACTGGGGAAAGATTAGGATTCGATAGCAGTCTTCCTTAGATGAGTCTTCAGGAGACCGCTGCTCCCATAGGGAACCAGGTCTACTCCTTGCACTAGGCATATAAATACTGATGTTCTGTACAGAGCAGGGGGATTATATGCTAAGGTGAGGACGGCCCCCTGGGAGGGGCCGACCTACACTTTTGTTTGTTTTGCCTAGGCTACTCCTAGTAGGATGAGCATAACCCCATGTGTCATAAGAAGGCTGCGTCTGTCAGTGAACGGAAGAGAAAATGTACTGTTTTTAAGGAAAAAAGGGGGTAATTTTGAAATTAATGGCATCAACAGATCACAAAAAAGTTGGGCCAGGGTCATGTTTACCACAGTGCAACACCCCCTCTTCTTTTTAACAACATTCTGTAAATGTCTGGGAACTGAGGAAACCAGTTGTTGCTGGAGGTTTGGAAGAGGAATGTTGTCCCTTTCTTGCCTGATATAAGATTTTAACTGCTCCACAGTCCTGGGTCGTCTTTGTCATAATTTTCATTTCAAGATGTGCAAAATATTTTTAATTGGTGAAAGACTGCAGGCAGGCCAGTTACACACTTGGACTCTTCTCCTACGAAGCTATGCTGTTATCATAGATGCAGTATGAGGTTTAGCATTGTCCTGCTGAAATATGCAAGTTCTTCCCTGTAAAAGATGTAGAAACATAGAAAAGTGATGGCATAAAAAGACCAAGTAGTCTGTTGAGTCTGCCACCCCCCCCTTTTTTTTCAAAACATGTTTATGTTTATTTTTATGTTAATTTTTTACATCTTTTTGCAGATCTATGCTTGTCCTAAGGATGTTTGAACTCACTTACTGTTGACTGACTTATTACCTCTGCTGCACATCGGTTCAAGGCATCAACTACCCTTTTGGTAAAATAATACATTCTGAGATTATTTTTTGACTTCCCTCTTGCTAGTTTCTGAGGTCATGTCCTGGTGTTCTTGATCTTGGCTTTGTGGTAAAAATGCTGCCCTTTTGAGCCTTACTCCCTTGATGTATTTAAAGGTTTTCATAATGTCTCCCCTTTCCCTTCTTACCTTGTCTTTTCTGATGCGTTTCATCCCTCAAACCTTTCATCAATTTGTTACCAGTCTCTGGACTTGTTCTATTTTATCAATACCTCTTTGGAAGTGAGTATTATAAATGAGGTCTAACTAAAGATCTATATAGGGGAACAGGACCTCCTTCCCTCATGCTGGCGATGTCTCTTCTATTTAGTCTGAAGGACGTGGCACCCATGATTGCCAAAAAGAATGTCAACTTTCAATTCGCCTGACAGTTTTTCACTTTGCAACAGACCATTTTAAATGAGCTTTGGCCCACAGAAGACTGTAGCACCCCCAAAAACATGATTAGATGTGTCATCTTCTTTGCATGATAGAGCTTTACCTTGCATTTTTGTATAGCACAGTGAATACAACAGACAATACCACAGACAGTGATTTTTGGAAGTATTCCTGAGCCCATGCAGTGATTTTTAAAAAGCAAACACCCCAACGTATATTCTATGAGGCATGGGCTGGTGACAGGTACTCGGATACTCTGATGGGCTGGTGACAGGTACTCGGGTACTTTGATGGGCCGGTGACAGGTACTCAGGTACTCTGAGCTGGTGACAGGTACTTGGGTTATTTGATGGGTTGGGGACAGGTACTCGGGTACTCTGATGGGATGGTGACAGGTACTCAGGTATTATGATGGGCTGGTGACAGGTACTCTGATGGGCTTTAACCCCTTCCTTACTGGGCACTTAAACCCCCCTCCTGCCCAGACCAATTTTTGGCTTTCAGCGCTGTCGCATTTTGAATGACAATTGCGCGGTCGTGCGACGTTGTACCCAAATAAAATTTACGTCCTTTTTTTCCCACAAATAGAGCTTTCTTTTGGTGGTATTTGATCACCCCAACGTCATTTCTGATCGCCGCTATAAACAAAAAATGAGCGACAATTTTGCAAAAAGAACAATATTTTTTACTTTTTGCTAAAGTACAAATCCATTAAAAAAAATTATTCATCAGTTTTGGCCGACATATATTCTTCTACAAATTTTTGGTAAAAATCACAGCCGGTCAAAAATCGCAATCGGCGTATATTGATTGGTTTGCGCAAAAGTTATCGCGTCTACAAACTGGGTAATGGCGGTGATCTGCGATTTTTATCGGAACTGCGATATTGCCGCAGAAATGGCGGACATTTTTTATACATTTTTGGGACCAATGACATTTATACAGCGATCAGAAATGTAAATATCCACTGATTACTGTGTAAATGTCATTGGCAGTGAAGGGGTTAACCTGCAGGGGGCAGTGAAGGGGTTAAATATGTTCCCTGGGTGTGTTCTAACTGTGGGGGGGCAGGGCTGGCCGGGACATAACAGATCTAACTGATCCCAGTGACAGGGATCAGTAGATCTGGTATGTCCCCTGTCACAGAACGGGGAACCACCGTGTTTACATCGGCGGTTCCCCGTTCTGAGGCTGCTAAAAGACATCGGCGGGTCTCGGGCGGACATAGAGTCCGCCCGAGCCACGGGCACGCTCGCGCACAGGGGACGTCCATGGACGTCGTCCGGGCATTTCAGATCCGCACTTCGGCAATAACGCGGATCTGGAGTGGTTAACAGGTACTCTTATGGGCCTTTGACAGGTACTGCGATGGGCCTGTGACAGGCCCTCTTTTTATTTGTGGTGGGGGCGGGGAATCAGGCACTGTACAGTGTTTTTTTCTTTACCAGGTCTCCTTCGAAAACGGCACTACAGCCGTTTGTTGACATTTGTGACCGGCTGTAATTGGACACAGATGGTAACATGGTAGAGCCAATTTTATTGGCTCTTTACCCTGATCAGGATGGGCTGTGTCCGAGGAACATGCCTCATCCCCAATCGCTGCGCACCCCCGGGACACGCACGAGCAGCGATCACGGGCAGAACACGTGACCGGCAGGGATTGGACACAGATGGTCACATGGTAAAGAGCCAATTTCATTGGCTCTTTAACCTGATCGGGGATGGGCTGTGTCTGAGGGACACGCCTCATCCCCAATCCCTGTGCGCCCCCTGGGGCGCGCTTGAGCTATGATCATGAGCAAAACACATGTGACCGGCTGTGATTGGACAAGGCCAGTCACATGGTAAAGGGTCTTCTCCTTTTCCCACTCTACATGTGAGTTCTGGAGTATAGCTCTATTGCCAATTCTTCCACTGGAGTGATCCTGATTCATATACCAGCGGTGGTACACGGATGTAGGAACCCACACGGAGGACACGTGGACTGGGCTGAGGACGTTGATCCCTGAACACCGTTTCGCCTTGTTTCTACCTGAATCTGGTAAGCGCATACCCCTTCAGTTTCAGGAGGATTTATATCTTATTAACAGTGCATTTTTTACTGGAGCAAGTTGCAGAGATACTGATTCCGGTGCATGTTGCATATTCACCATCTACTATTTCTGTATAATCTTACATGTGGACTTTGAATTATAGATGTCATTTTGGCGCTGCCATTTTATTGACTTTCAGAGACAATTTAATTGACCGTAGGGACATGCCTTATCCCCGATTGCCGTGCTGCGGGTCCCTGGGCGAGAACTGGAGGACGTCATATGACGTCCACCCAGGGACACTACGTATAGGTATATTTAAAATGGTAGCGACACCAGTGTGAAGCTGGGTGAACATGTGTGATGTCACAATCAGCTGCAAGCAGATTTGCCTGCAGGACTGCAAAATAAGCTCTGTTCTCTATATCAACGGCTGGGGCATAGACAGCAAGCAATAGTGATTTTCAGTTGGGAGCTAAATGCGGTTTGTATTCTACCTATGGAAGCTATTCAAGCATGGATGAGGACAGAGGCAGAGAGTGGTCATTAAAGAAGAAGTAAACCCTGATGAGTTTTACTTCCTCTTTAGTTCCTGCATAGTGCCTGCAATGTAAAAGCATAATCGACTAGTATGCATCGCATACTAGTCCATTATGTGCCACTTACCAGCAGAGGAATCCAGCGATGTCCTCGCTCCAGGCCACGTTCATGCCTGTGTCTCTTCCTTCCGGGTGCCATGGAGTCCGGCACTGTGATTAGCCGGAGCCGCGTGACATCACTCCCGCGCATGCGTGTGGGAGCCGCCAGTCTCGGCGCGGTCTCAGTGAAGAAACGGCACAAAGGCCGTTTCTTCACTGCACATGTGCCGAAATGACGTCGGCACCTGCAGAACACTGCATATCTCCTGAACCGTGCAAGTATAGGTATGCCTTAATATAGACTTACCTGTAGGTTAAAGTGGTTGTAGTGTCTTCACAACCACTTTAAAGTGGCTGTAAACCCTCTTCTATACCCAGTGAAGTGAATAGCCTCAGAAGATACACAGAGATGAATCAAATCCTTCTACATAAATTTTACATGTATATCTGCAGTCTTTCCCTTTCTACATTCTTTATAAAGTGCACATTGTGTTAGAAATCTTGTTTCATCTTCCAGCAGTGGGTGTGGAGTCTGGGCATACACCGTGTGTGCTGCACACCCCTCCTCCCCCCCTTCATATAGGCAGAGGAACGAAGAAACTAACAGAGCTCTATAGACCAGCTCTCGTCTCATCTATCTCTAAGCTCCCTCCCCGACATAAATATTTAGCTGCTTTTATCTCGTGTGTCGGAAAGCTTGTCAGAAGTTATCATGCTGATAACAGAGGAAAGGATCAGCAGAAAGACATGGCACTCAGCTTTGGAGAGACATAGGTAAACACTACAGATATATGTGCCCAGGTCAGATTTCATGCATGGGGTTTACAACCACTTTAAAGCTGTAAATTGCTATTACAGGAAAGCAACTTGTAAAATACATACAGATCTCCACATATGAGTAAATCTCCACCATTCTGCTATACTGTATTTATTATTCAGTGGCAATTTGCTTTACACTTGGACACAATTTCAAATTATCATCTGTGTGAAAGTTTATGCAACCGCGCAAAGAACTAGTGGTGTCAGCATGAATAGAGGTAGCCATAGATGGATCAAAATGATCCCAGTTCAGCAGGGACTGGCCAAACTTTGATCCATGTCTCACCACTGCAGTTGAAAAGTCATGAATATATATCCGCCCTGTTGGACAAAGGCTGCTTAGTCCGCAGCTGAAGCTCTGCTCTGTGTATTCTGATAGAGGAGAATTCCTCCATCCACCTCAAATGTGTGGATGGGAGAATCGGTTCAGTTTTTGTAAAGGGTGCTTAAAATGCATTTTTTTCATAGTTTTGTAAATATATCTGTTTACATTAATGATGAACATGATGAGAGTATTTGTACTCGGAGCCTTGAGATACGTAAGCTAGTAATTTCCCGAATGAAGGAGTGATTTGAAGTGTGCCGTAATCACGTGGTCGGTAAGTCTAAAAGTGGGCATACCCATGATAATGGTCTGACAACAATGTGTGTGAAAGGGGAGTGGTGGGTGGGGCACGAAGCCCAACGCCGCCCAGAGAGGAGAGAGGGGCTAGCTTATAAGCCGCCCGACTCCTCCTACAAATTCAGGCTGACCTAAAGGTCAGCCTTCTCATTAGTACTCGGAGCCTTGAGATACGCAAGATAGTAATTACCTGAATGAACGAGTGATTTGAAGTGTGCCGTAATCACGTGGTCGGTAAGCCTAAAAGTGGGAAAAAATAATCACAGTACGATAATTTGCTTAACAGATTTATTGTATAACATGTTTCATCAGTCCACCAAATGCATAAACGCCCGAGTCATCTCAAGTTTGACTCGGGAGTTCAGGATGTAACTACTGAAACACAATGAACTCCATCTTCCAAACCTTTTAATGACGTGACCCGGTACCCCCTGCCTAGAAGCCGCAGAGGCAGCGCCAATCCTGAACGAATGCCCCGAATAGGCTTTAGGATTTAAACCTAAGTTGGATAACAGCGTCCGACAATGGTTGACAAACACTGGAGTAGACAAAGGAGCAATGGCGAACGGCAATAGCGAACTTTCCCCGGGTTTGCCCTGTAGTACTGTCATGAGTTTATCTAAGGTGTTGACCGGACACCAAGCATTTCCTGTCTTGAAGAATCTGATGTCCATTCCTGCGCCAGTCTGCTGGGTTTTGCACGTGATCAAATGTAACTGGAAGTAATCTGAATGCCTTACTAACCGATTTATCTTGAGAAAAGGGGACTTGGCACTAGATCTAGTAAATTCACCCGGCCTGAGGAAGCCGTAAAAAGCCAAGTAAAGAGCCGCTTTGAGCACCATGCTCTGAAACTGTCCGAAAAGAGAACCCGTAAGTATGTCTGACATGTTACGGAATATCTGGCCCGTAATAGGTAGTCTGCTAGGCCCAGCCGACGGGCTCTGCTTCTGAATACCCTTTAGAATGGCTTTAATCGGTAAGGCCGCGAAAATGGATGGTCTGTTAGGGTCCTGTGAGGACAAGAAATGCAGAACACCGGCCAAATATTTTTTAATAGTGCTGTAGGACAGTTTGAGCTGAGAATGACAAAATGCAACGAAAGCGAGTATGAAACTGATGTCCCGACTATCTCTACCGGGATACTTTCGTTGGAATGCCTGGAAAGTCTTCCAAGCCCTATCATAGGCTTTGCGCATGTTAACGGAGAGAGACTGGCTTATCAATTGGGTATCTAGTCCATCCGGAGAGTAGTGAATTGCGGGGATGGAGTTGCGCAGATATCAGCTTCGGGGACCTGCCGAAAGAATGACGGATAACTAAATCTGGATAGAGCATCGGCTGCTGCATTATTTATGCCATTAACAAACCTACACTGAATATGGAAGTGATACTGGAGGGACAACCACGTCAGTCTACGTATAAAGGACATGATGAGCAAGGACCTGGATCTGCCCTTATTCAGGACCTTCAGGAATGAACATTGCTATGCCATTCCAATCCCTCAGGAATTCCTCCCACATCTGTAAATCGGATAACGCCATCACATCCAATTTGATAGGAGAATCGGCATCCGGGGCTGCCGGTAGCAAGGCCAATAATTGTGATATGAAGGACCTCCCCTGGGGAATGATCCTCATGGCAAAATTCAGCATGCCGAGTAAAGACTGTAACTCCACCCTAGAATTAGCCTGTGATACCATGAAACCATGTATCCGTTCCCTAATTCTTTCCAGTTTGTCCGTTGGTAGTCTGGCTTGCATGGCCTGGGAATCAAGGACAATATCTAAAAAAGTGATGGATGTACTTGGGCCTTGCATCTTATTCCTAGCTAGTGGTATGTTTAGTGCTGAAAAAAAATGCCATTAATTTGACTAAATCTATGGCAGTTTGGCTCGCGTCTTCTATGAGGAGAAAGTCATCCAGATAATGAATCACATCCTGGCAATGCACTACATGAATGAGAATCCGGCTGAGACTTTGGGAAAATGTATTGAAAAGCCACGGACTACTTTTGGAATCAAAGGTCAATTTGGTAGAAAAATAGTATGCATTCCTTCACTTGATACCATGCCACTGCCAGAGTGATGGTAATATTGGTAACAATTTAAAAGCGTCCGCTATGTCCGCTTTTGACAGCCAGGCCCCTTTTCCCCTCCTGATGCTTTGAATAGCTTGGTCCACAGACGAGTACTTGAGGGAGAACTCTTCCAAAGGGATCAGTGAATTCAAACTTGGAACCTGAGAACCATGTGGGGCTGATAAATCGAAAATCAACCGTTATTTACCAGAACATTTTCCTTTCACCAAACCCAATGAATTCACCCTCCAGTACTGAAAGGGGGATTTTTGGAATGGCCCTATCAGAAAACCTTTCTCCAGTTCCGCTTCCAACAGGATATTTATTGCCCCCCTGTCCGTCTCAGCTGATCTGAGGTTTGGACACTCAAAAGTGTAATTAGGTAAAGCAATGATACCCGTATGAAAACCCCTTGAAAACCCTTCGACCAAAAATTCCCTTACCATAGGGTGTTGGATGCAAGGACAGGCAACTCTGCAAATATGACACGTGCACTCAGCTTAGTCAAGAATTTTTATTCCTTAGTGAGCAGATTTAGGATGTGCCCTGAAACAAACGGCACATGCATGCAACAACCTGCACTGGCTGTAATTGCAAACTCCAAAATTGAAATTATTGCAAATCTGTGACTAGCCTAGGAACTGAATCGGCCGACCTAACTTGTCACATGCGCCCGATTGGGATGGAGCCGGAAATGAGCTTGAAGACCTGGGTACACCAGGTAGTGTTGATGGTTCCGTATTAGGGCACCAATATGAAGAGTGTGTCGAAGATTGACATGTCGCACACACTGGCATCTTTAATCCCGCAAAATGTCTACAAAAAAGTTCAGTATCTATCTTGCCCCACGCTGTCATTATTTGATGCTGGGAAAATATGGCAGCCGATTTGGCAGAAAATTACCTATGGTAATCGTAAAATGCTGTGCCTCCATATTTCTGACCTAATTCTACCACGAAGTAGAGATATAAATCCAGTTCCTCCCTCCTCGGGGGGTTAACAGAACAAATGATGTCCCTGTAGATGCTAAAAGCCAAAATGAATTCTGGAATAGTAAGCTTGCGATTTAGCCCATGGTCTCTAGTCTTGACCACCACTGACACTTTGCCACAAGCATATGACTTGCTGTCTGAGACGTCATGGGCCGCTATAAGTAATGAAGCTAAATTGACATCCTTGCCATCTAAAATGTCCTTCCTTATGTTTGCTGGCACAAAATGAGCAGGTGTAACTGATGGAATGCCGCTGTCATTACCTAAAGTTGACGACCCCGGCCCCACGTGGGTACCTGCCTCTGCTGATGTCCCTGGAATAGCTGGCACTTCAGGGGCCGGACTTGGCCAGCTTTCCAAAACCTCTACTCTAGCCCTTAATTCCTGACAGGATGTTGCCAGAAGATCCAACGTTGAGTGTATCTGTGACAAAGATGCTGCTACAGTCCGTAATGTCACTTGTTCTGCGTTGGGACTAGTTACTAAAGGGAAAAGTAGTCTAAACAACTCTGCTTTGCGAGCTGAACCTGGATAAGCAATTCCCCTACGATTCAGCTCTGTCATGAGTCTAGGAATTGTCCATGTTCTCAACGAAGGCGTGCTGCCATGTTCGGAACCCCTAGCAGGTGAAGGAGGAACAGAAGCGGAATCCTCGATATCCGCCGCTTGAGACATGACCTGAGTAATCAAACAAACCACATGGTCTTAGCACAAATGCACCCACTCAAAATTCCTAGTTCAAAGAATATACCCTTGTGACATTCTCTGGTAGGCCCCCCCCTTTTTTTTTTTTTTTTTTTTTTTTTTTTTTTTTACATACTTGATAACGGACCTCGCATTGAAACGTATGAACAATAGGTGAGGAGACTTGCCACTGAAACAAGCCAATTAAAACGAAACATCTCAACCCATCTGTGTCTATAAACATGATAGACAATTGCCCCAGTAGTTTGACGCCATGACCTAAGATTTAACTGGGAACTCTGATGCTTTGCGTGTGAACAAGTCACCCGATAGGCCTCCTGACTGCCCGTATCTTACGACTTGATGAACTTGCCATGTCTTGCTCCCCTATTGACCTATGGCTGCGCGAAATTGAGGCATGCCGGGAATTTAACGAAACGCAGCCTGGATGACCTGAAGACTTGTCAGGCCTGGATATGCAACTATAATCATGAATTCCCCAACGTAACTTAACAGATGAGAAAATCTGTAATGGTGCAAATCAATTAAAACGTTTGTCTCAATCTGTTAGTAATGCCTCCTCCCCATGTTCATGTGCGCGACTCATCTGCTGAACCCGACAAACAAATGTTACAACTGTACCATAAACATAGAATAGAACTGGCTGACATAACCAACCTACCTGTGCTGAAGTAAGTTATTTAAGCGAAAATGAAATGATCCTTGCAGAACTGAAAATGGAAACATAACATATAGAACTAACGCTTAGAACCATGCCAAGATCTGTAAATATAACTGAAGCATCAAGAATCTTTTTTTTGGAGGATATGTATGTATATTCCCACGATTGCACTGACCTATGCGTTTGACTGTAATTTTGAAATGACCTGTGAACTTGATTAAGCTAGCAATATAGCCTGTATGCGTGTTTCATCAATTGCAAGATGAACCGGATGCTGAGATGGCCAGATGACCTGTAAGCGTGTATGCAACAATTGCAAGAAGACCAGAATGTGTACCAGAAGCGATTGCCAGATGATCTGTATGTGCAGGATGACCTGTATGCGTATTGTTATGATTGCCGTGTAACCTGTATGCATGTTTTAGCAACGATTGCAAATTGACCTATATGCATGTTTGCAACAATTGCACGATACTAGAATGCGTGTTGCAACAATCTTAGTGTGGCCTGTATGCAGATAGCAAAGATAACTTATCTCCGTATTTGCCACGATTGCGAGATGACCTGTATGCGTGTTTGCAATGATTGCAAAGATGACCTGTATGCGTGTTTGCAATGATTGCAAAGATGACATATGTACGTGTTTGCAACGATTGCAAAGATGACCTATGTACGTGTTTGCAACAATTGCAAAGATGACCTGTATGTGTGTTGCCACGATTGCAAAGATGACCTGTATGCATGTTACAACCATTGCAAAGATGACCTGTATGCGTGTTTGCAATGATTGCAAAGATGACCTGTATGCGTGTTTGCAACGACTGCAAAGATGATCTGTATGCGTGTTTGCAATGATTGCAAAGATGACCTGTATGTTTGTAAGGGCTGCAGTATGACCTGCATGCATGTATGCAATGAAACCAGATGACCTGGCAACTATCACTGTAATCACCATATTTAACATGAATTAATAACGAAGGAAGCAATAATCATGAATGTTTGATGATAACCAGAAAAGGTACCTATAATACTTGTAAGTGACCAATAACGTCCGTAATGGTGCTGGCGAAAGCAACGCTTCCTTTGACACTATGATACATAAACAACATTCCATCACATATTTGAAACAGTATCCCTGATTGCCTATAGTTCTTTAATGCACAGGCGCCCCTGTATCTGACCAGCGGTTATTCGAATACTCTACCCTCTAAGTATCCCTCTGCTTCAGGAGAAAGGGTTAACCGTCTGTATGGTAACACTCACTGTGCCTGGTCCCGCTCACCGCCTCCTCGCTCCAGAGCGACTGTATACCTTAATACCTATTCTGCCACCTCCAACCCCTTCCCCTGATACCTCGAGCTGACCGATGTCAGCAGGCTCCTTCCCACGTGTCACGTCCAACCTTTCGAATGCAAACTGCCAGCCCGAGGGGATAACCATTCCCTGTGGCTCCTCACCGCCTCCTAACCGCAGCTGATGAGGAATCTTCCGCAGCTGCCGACTCTAGTCATAGAGATGACGTCACGCTGGCACACAGAAACCGTCCGCACGAAGCCCAGTACCGTCCAGAGAGGAGAGAGGGTGGCTTATAAGCCGCCCGACTCCTCCTACAAATTCAGGCTGACCTAAAGGTCAGCCTTCTCATTTGTTTAAAAGTCATATTTCTGTAAAAAAATAAGAACTATTTTGTAAGCAAATTTATCAGAGGTATCAAGTTCACTAAAACATACATGGTAGCTGTGCTAAATTTGGTCCTTGGTGGTCTTGAAGGGGTTAAACATTTTCATTAAAGCTGAATTTCAGGTATTGATTTTATTTTTGCATAGTTAGTTCTATAATTGGACAAGGAAGAAATCATGACGTCACCACCCTAATTCTCCACCTCAATGAGAAAACTGCAAGGCATTCTGTGAATGGCACTTTGTTGGCATGGGACCCAGAAGGCCGCAGCGATCACTGTAATAGTAGTGGCTACTACAGTGATTCTCCATTTCCACAGTCGACCCACAGGGCATGTGCATACTTACAGGCTGGATCAATGTAACTATGCATTAAAATCCATACCTGAAATTCAACTTGAAGTTACTCATACAAACTCATCAGCGCATGAAGACAGGCACATTCTGAAAACATGGACTTCCATTTCAATAAGAAGACAACTACTAGAAAATACGCATATAACAAAGCTTTTCACAATTGAATGGATTTCTCCAAAATATTTATTGCTGTACAAGTAAATAGAAAATAATGCAGTTTATATTGACAAGCCCTTCAAGATGTTGGTGTACAAACAGTGCAAGAATTTCACTTAGATTTGGAGGAGATTATAAAGGCTGTGTGTGAAATAGCAGGTTAAAAGATATTTATAAAATACATAATGTAGCAAGACAGGTAATAATATTGTTTATAAGGTTACATATGTTTACATTTACTGATATGCATTTTTACAGACTGAAAGTTTAAAAGGCAATAATAAAAGTAAACAGGGAGCATAACCTTTTCCTTACATCCTTACATAGCTGTAAAACATAAATCTGGGTGTTAGAGGTTAATTCACTGTAATTTAAAATGACAAAATTATTTATTGGATTTTTACTGAATGAAAACAAAGGCTCCGTGATAGTGGTAAACCTCTTAGTGTTCTATGAAACAGATGACACTGTAGTGAATATCTTATTGTTATAAGTTCATAAAAAAAAAAAAAAAAAGGACATGGACGGAGTCAGATTTACAGATGATGTAAATGCTAATACACCACATAATTAAAGAATTAGCAAGCCCTGATGTTCATGACGTACGAGCATCCTCTAATACGAATAGAGATGTTAACAGCACTCCAATGTTTTGGTCCTTGTGAAAAAGATTTGGTATGAAAAACTACAGATTATTGAATTACCATATCTTCACTGGGGTAATGGAACAAGAACTTCAACATAGTTGAGGGGAAAAAATCCTGATTGCCCATTGATCATTCCTTCATACCAGTTCTCATCAATTTGATTGGTTAGGGTGATGATATCACCTTCACGGAAACCAAGTTCACCATCATTCTCAGGTTCAAAATCATACAAAGCTTTGCAACATGGTTGATCCAATGGAGCTGAAAATTAACCAAACATGGGTGTCAATTAAAAAATAAATAACATATTAGTTTTCTAAAAATACATGGTTAACTCATTAAGTTATGAAAATATCTGGCTGGCATGCTTATGTTTAAACTTGCAGCAGACCTTGCTGTTCCCTCTAAAAAGCAATCTGTGGTGGATCGCCTTTCAGAGGCATTTGACAGGCGACAGTCACCCCCTCATTGCCTGTTTTAACCCTGTATATGTCGCACCACTGCATGTAGTACAAACGCTTGCCAGTAGTAATGCCAACCAAACATGACGGGGTTATCCTTTTTGCTGTGGTTGTGAAGCAAAGTATTGCAGCCTGTGTATATCCCCATCCAGCTGCCTTTGCAGCTTAAGGAAGGGTGGAAAAAGCACAGTTCAATAGTCTGTTTTTATCTCCCTTAACTGCTGCAAGTGTAAATAAGCCATAACAGAAAATATGAACTGCATTGTTAGTTTCCTAACTGGCTTTCATCAAACAGTTATATAAGATGTGGTACTCTTGTTTCAAACATTAAATCTTACCGTATTACTTGGTTGTTGCATACATACAGTATCTCACAAAAGTGAATACGCCCCTCACATATTTGTAAAAATGTAATTATATCTTTTCATGTGACAACACTGAAGAAATTACACTTTGATTAATGTAAAGTAGTGAGTGTACAGATGGTATAACAGTGTAAATTTGCTGTCACCTCAAAATAACTCAACACACAGCCATTAATGTCTAATCCGCTGGCAACAAAAGTGAGTCCACCCCTAAGTGAAAATGTCCAAATTGAGCCCAATTAAACATTTCCCTCCCTGGTGTCATGTGACTTGTTAATGTAAGAAGGTCTCAGGTGTGAATGTGGAGCAGGTGTGTTAAATTTGGTGTAATTGCTCTCACTCTCTCATACTGGTCACTGGAAGTTGAACATGGCACCTCATGGCAAAGAACTATACGAGGATCTGAAAAAAGAATTGTTTCTCTACATAAAGATGGCCTAGGCTATAAAAAGATTGCCAAGACCCTGAAACTGAGCTGTAGCATGGTGGCCAAGATCATACAGTGGTTTAACAGGACAGGTTCCACTCAGAACAGGCCTCACCATGGTCGTCCAAAGAAGTTGCGTGCATGTGCTGATGACCAGACGGAGATGCCTGAGATCTGATCCAGGCAGCTAATATAGCAAGGAGAGCTAGCTAACGAGCAGGAAATGGACATCAGGTGAGACACCATGGAAGCTGAGACTGGCAATTAACCTTCAGCTGAGCAGTTAGCTCTGAGAAGGGCGGGCTGAGTCCTGACAGTATCCCCTCAACGAACCCCACCCTTCGGGGGGCCACCAGGCTTCAGGGGAAAACATCTATGGAAAGCACAGGGAACAGGAGCATGTATGTCCAAGAATGAGACCCAAGAACGCTCCTCCGGACCGTACCCTTTGCAATGCACCAAGCACTGAATGCGCCCACAGAACCTATGGGAGTCAATGATAGACTGTATTTCATACTCCTCTTGGTTCTCAACCTGAACAGGAAGACGACGTGGTACCGAGGTGGTAAAGTGGTTGCATACCAAAAGGTTTTAACAAGGATACATGGAATACATTAGAAATTTGCATTTTAGAAGGTATAAATACCATATAAAAAAAGGTTATGGCGCTGACTAGGCTATTTTCCATATGTGCTAATGAAAAATAGGATTTTTTGACTTACCGTAAAATCCTCTTCTCTGAGTTTGACGGACGCAGCCTCTATTCTTGACATGTGGGGTTTATGCAGCTTTCACTAGGAGTGGGCTAGGCAGAACGTAGTTCAGCTCAAAGCAGACACAGCCCCTCCCAGGGTGCAGTCCTCACTTGGCATAACCCCTCCAGCCCTGCTCAGCAACTCAGTTGGTAGCAAGCAGTACAAACTCAACAGAAGAGGGGCGGGTGCTGCATCCGTCAATGAACTCAGAAAAGAATTTTACGGTAAGTAAAAAAATCCTATTTTCTCAATCGTTCCTTGACGGACGCAACCTCTATTCTTGACATGTGAAGATGTCCCAAAGCAGTGTCACAACGAGGGGTGGGCAACAAGAACAACAGTACCCAACAAAAGAGTTCTCCGGGAGGTGCCAGACGTGCCTCACAACACCGCCTGCAAAACTTTGCGGCCAAAAGCAGCATCAGAAGATGCTGCAACACCAACTTTGTAAAACTTGGAAAGTGTGCACCGAGGTCCAAGTGGCCGCCTTGCACACCTGATACACAGACGCCTGGCGTCGGAAAGCCCAGGAAGTAGTAATCGCCCTGGTAGAGTGAGCCATAACCGGGAAGGGGGGCTCCTGGCCCCGAACAGCGTACGCACGGGTCACCGTCTGCCGTATCCAGCGGGAAATGGTGGCCGACAAGGCCGCCACCCCCTTGCGCGGACCATCCACCACAACAAAAAGCGCATCGGACATTCGGAATGAGGCCGTGGCTGCCAGCCAGATACACCTGCAGAGCCCTAACCACATCCAGGGAGTGCAAGGCAATCTCCTTAGGATAAGACGGGGGTGCGGACACAGCGAAGGTAGGACAATGTCCTCATTGATGTGAAACGAAGAGACCACCTTCGGTAAGAAGGAGGGAGAAGGGCGCAAAACCGCCTTGTCCCTATATGTAGGACCAAGAACGGGGACCTACAGGACAAAGCCGCCAGCTCAGACACCCGCCTAGCGGATGTTTTCGCCACCACAAAGGCCACTTTCTGCGAGAGCAGTTGCAGGGAAATTTCCCTGATATTTTCAAAAGGCAGCTTCTAGAGCACAGAGAGGACCAGATTAAGGTCCCAAGGTGCCAAAGGCGACCGTACCTGGGGGGAGACATGACGGACCCCCTGGACAAATGTACGGATCAGGGAATGCGTCGCCAAAGGACGCTGAAAAAGAATCACCAGGGCAGAAATCTGCCCCTTAAGCGTGCTCAACACCAGCTTATGATCTAGGCCTTGCTGAAGGAAGGCCAGTACCCGAGCCACCGAGAAAGAATGGGGGTTCCAACCCCCCGCCTCGCAACAGGCAATGTAAGCCTTCCAGGTGCGGTGATAGATCTTCCGCGAAGTGGCCTTACATACTTTGAGCATAGTGGGAATGACAGACTCAGAGAGTCCCCTATCTTTTAACACCTGGGACTCAATAACCAGGCCGTTAAAGCCAGCGAGGGTAAAGCAGGGTGCAAGACGGGTCCCTGTGAGAGCAGGTCCTCGCGAAGCGGGAGCCGCCAGGGAACATCAACCACCATCCGCACCACGTCGGCGTACCAAGGACGCCGAGGCCAATCTGTCGCTACCAGAATGGTTGGGATTAGAGTTGAGCGAACACCTGGACGTTCAGGTTCGGCGGGTCCGACCGAACTTTGGGAAAAAGTCCGGGTTCGGCACCAAACGTTGCCCGAACTTTATCCCGGACCCCGAACCCCATTTAAGTCAATGGGGACCCAAACTTTTAGGCACAAAAATGGCTGTAACAAAGTCCTGGCAAGTGCTAGAGGGCTGCAAACGGAAGTAAAATGGGGGTAAGAGTAGGGCAAGTGCCCTACAAAAAAATGGGGATAGGGAAAATAAATTAAAATCAAATAAAAAAAGTAAAAATAGGAAGGGGGGGTGGATGTGGAGTAGGAGCCTAGAGGTTGACTAGGCCGTGACCGTGGCAGTGTAGGTGGAAGTGGCGGTGGTAGAGGAGGAGGTAGCCAACACTGTTTTTTTTTGTTTGTTTATAATTGGGGTAGCCCCCAAAATATTGAGGCCTATTCATAAAAACAAGTATACGAATGGCTGTGTGAGTCCGGTCTAAATGTTTTTATAAAACCCCCGATGGGGTTAATATTTGTTTGTTTTTTTTTGTCACAACCGATGGAGGAGGA
>BLSH010145705.1:816474-827828 GCA_018402905.1 Glandirana rugosa | reverse complement strand
TTGTTATCCTTACTGAGGTGTCCTCTGGTTTTATTTTCAGAGTATCACATCATCAAAATAATTCCTATACGTCTATTTTTCCAAATTTTGGTAACGTGAGTGTAAAACAACACGGTTCTAGGGCGGTGACCCACATATGTCGTTAGTGTCTGCTAACCTCATTCGGACGCTTGTCGACTAGCAATACGGGGGCGCGCGGGAGCGCGATTGTGGGAGGACGTTATATAACGTCCTCCCACAACAATGGGTGCCACTTGCCGACGTGTATCTACGATACACGGTCGGCAAGTGGTTAAGGTGTCCCTATAGCAGTACACATTGAGAGCGAGGCTTGGAGTGCATGCGAACGGGCAAGGAGACCGCTGAGTATAGCATAACGATCAGCTGTTCGCAGGCTTACTCCAATCGTCTGTGATTGCTGTATACACCCAGTGGCGGGATCTTGGCACAACAAAATGTGAGTGCAATGGTTTTAAACCTTTTTATCTGCATATCCTTAATAAAACTACTACACTATGAGACTTTTATTTTGGTCTCCTGTGGAGTCATTCCTATTGTTATAGAAACTATTGGATCTTTCACTAAGAGAGGATCGGAGTTGCAGGATATCCAAAGGCTATTCCTAAAACGATTTTTGACCACCTGTAAAAAGGGGTCAAAAGGTTCTGGCGAGTTGCCATCTTTATGTGCACTGGTGGATATCACACTTACCAAGCAATTAAGGATGCATATGGTGTTGGGATAAACCTATGGACTTCTTATTAGTATTCACAAATGATGCTAATTATATGGACTTTTGCAACAGTATGATTTATAATTATTAATTATTTAAGCTATCATTGATGGTTCACCTGTTTATGATTAGGATAAGTGGAACACATTGCGTAAATAGTTTTTTTCATTAGCACATATGGAAAATAGCCTAGTCAGAGCCATAACCTTTTTTATATGGTATTTAGATTAAGTGATATTCACTGTTAAAGGGGCTGCGACCTTTGAAAGGCTATACTTATTTATTCATTTGTTTATTATTTCCCAGGGCGCCATTCTTTGTTTTTATAAGTTCATATTAGAAGGTATGTCTAAAGCATAAGCCACTGGGTTGTTCTTGCTTAGGATACAGAAAGGCCCAATAAACCATGATGCCAGCTTCAGTGAGTGAACAGAGTTGGAGGTTGCGAGAAGACAGCCAGACCCTCTCTCCACCTTAACGTGAGAAGGCGCAGGTAGGCGTATGCGGTCAGTATGGCATTTTTACCAATCATTGGCACATCGCAAAGACTCCTGGACCTGCACCCAAGTGGAACAAAGACCACAGAGATGCTCCTCCAATGCAGGAATTCTCTGAGGAACAAATGAGTCAGGCAACATGGCTGGTTGGAAACCATAATTAGCCTTGAACGGAGACAATCAGGAAGCGGTATTGATGGCACTAATGTGAGCAAACTCCGCCCAAGGTAACAGGTCAGACCAGTTCTTATGGTGGTCAGAAATATAGCAACGTAAAAACTGTTCCAAGGACTGGTTGGCCCCATTGGACTGCGGGTGATACGCAGAATAGAAGGAAAGCTGAATTCCCAACTGTGCACAAAAGGCTCGCAAAAACCTGGCCACAAACTGGCTACCCCTGTCCGAGACGATAACCTTGAGAAGCCCATGTAAGCGAAAGCTCTCCCGAGCAAAAATCGATGCCAGTTCCTTGGATGTGGGCATCTTCTTAAGTGGAATACAATATGACATCTTAGAGAATCTGTCAACCACCTTAGAGATAGCTATGCTACCCTAAGAGTGAGGCAACTCCACAATAAAATCCATATACGGGGGGCGTGGCCAAGAAGCAGTCCGGGATGGCAGCTTAGTCCGGTGGTTCCGCTTCACGAAGGAACACAACAGCTCACCGTGACTTTAGGCAACGGAGATTTTAGCTCCAACAGATCCCCTGTTCCACCCTGATACAGCAGACACAAATATCATGAGGGAAAAACTCACAGCGCCGCTTCGTCTCACAGAATTCTTTCCCCCTGCTACCTTGGCAAGGAGCTCTCAAGATGGCGCTGATGTGGACACAAAGGTGAACAGCCGAGCCCTCCTCCCTCAGCACAGCATGCCCGAGGACATGGAGGAAATACTCACAGGAATCTTTTGCTGCTCTCTCTGCCAGCGACCAGCTGGCATCAGAACATGCATTAAAACGAATGCTAATATCTCTGCATAGAGACATACAAGGAGAACTCCGCTCCTCTATCTCCCATTTCTCGGTCAGAGTAGACCACCTAGAGGAACGCACAGACACAGTAGAGCAGCAAATCTGATACTACTAGAGCCTACAATGGCATGGTAACAGCATTTGAACAACAATCCCAAGACTCAGTTTTATGCAGTAAAATTTAGGGGTGTACCTGAAAGTGTCAAACCTGCCGATCGACTACGTACATCCAGCATCTGTTCTTCAAATTATTGCTACACCTCACTGTACCCAACCTCACCAGCTCCCTAAGCCTCTACACCTGGCTAAAGAGACTCCCCGGGATGTTCTGGCACATTTCCATTTTTACCATGTGAATGACTAGGTCTTAAAAGCAGCCAGAACATCCACGTCTCTCCGTGTCTCCCTAAATGGGGCGTCCCTGCAAAACTCGTTGCCTACCAAAATCAATCTACCACTCTCAATTCACCCATAGATGGCATCAAAAGCCTCCTCATCTGGGGCCTCATCAATGCTCCACCACTGTCCCCCTCCCAGCCGTTCCACCCAACGATGCCCAAAGCCATGGCCAGCTAAGTAATGTTTACTACTACCAGTGTCAACTGCCTCTCAGGCTACAGGCTAATGCGCTACAGAAAGTTAACATAACCTCTGCCTGTCGACCAACAAATTGTTACAGTGGCGGTCCTTTGTGAACTCGATTCTCTGCCACCTCCATTCAGTATAGGTTGCTAAGCATACCTACAGGCATCTGTTGCTTTTCATAGCATTTTCTGTTGACGCACTTGTTCTAGTTTACTTGTTTCTATTCTTTTCTGTTGCAGGTCACTGCTACTAATTAATTGTACTTGACTATAATACTGACTGTATTGACATCAGTGAAAACATTAAGGTATAGTCTTGTTCCATTTCTAAAGGCACACCCCTGGTAAATCATTATGGCTTGCACGATTACCTTGATCAATGCTAATGGCCTTAATTCGCCTTTTAAGCGCAATATGCTATGGAGAGAAGTCCTGTCACACAGACATCCTATGTGTGCAAGAGACACGCTTCACATCTGTAAATACCCCAAAATGCTCCCACAAACAATTCACTCACTCCTTTTTCGCCAATAGCCCAAAAAAGAAAGCAAGAGTCATGATAGTCATTAGGAACACCGTTGCATCCCAGATTGTGCACAATGAAATTGATCCTATAGGACATTATGTAATTATAATCTGCCGATATTAACGCACACCCAGTGACAATAGTTTATTTATATGCCCCAAATTCTCATTTTCTCACAAACTACAACCTCTTAGAAAATCCCACCTGAACAAATGTGGAGATTTCAACATCAGACAATTCCCTTGACACTACCAGTAAATCTAGGAAACGATCTTCTGCACTATCAGACTTTATAGACAGCGAAAATCTTCACGATCCGTGGAGATGCCATAATGATGAGGAAAAAGACTATACCTTTTATTCTAATGCCCAGAAATCTTACTCCAGAATCGATCTGTTCCTCACAAACTCTAGCACACTACAAACCATCTCGGACACCAAAATTGGCTCTATAAAGTGGTCAGATCATGCCCACACATTAGCATGAAATTCTTCACCGCCTCTTCAACACCCAGCCAAAAACTCTGGGGATTAAACACATTGCTTATCGCCCGCTCCCCCTACAAGGAACAGATGACTTTGGAGATCACAATTTTTTTAAAGAAAATTAGGGCACTATGGACAACTCCTATGTCTTATGGAGTGCTCACAAGGCCTTCATAAGAGGGACCCTGATAAAGTTGGGTGCACATGAGAATAGAGAACAAAATGCCAAGGTCAACCAACTACTTACCCAAAGTCACTAGAGCGGAGTAATAAAACAAACCCCTCGACCCAAAATTAAAAACCCTGTGTCAGGACTTGGGGACCACCCTTCTCCACAGCTTTGAGTTTTATCTAAAACTGGCTAAAAACTACATAGTATGCTCAATCTAATAAACCAGGTTCCCTTCTGGCTAGACAATATAAGCTTCAACAAACAAAATCTAAGATCCCCTACATACTTCACGATACCGGTAAAAAAAGTCACAAACCCAAGAGACATTGCCAACCAATTTGCTACTTTCTACAGTAAACTATATAATCTTAAAACCTCGGAAGCTCTGTCCACACCTAATCAGTCTGAAATTTAGCAACTTTTAGAGGGACTCCACTTACCTTCTATCTCACAGGAACAACTTGTCCACCCCCTACACTCCAGAAGAGGTAGAATCTGCTATAGCCTCTCTTCCCCTCCACAAAGCTCCAGCCCTGACGGCTTTAGCAATGTATTCTATAAAACCTATTCAGCCTCCCTATCTCCACATCTATGTACAGCGTATATTTACACGGCGCAAACTGGTACTATACATAAAGAACACCTGGAAGCCCTAATAACAACCATCCCAAAACCTGGCAAACCCCCTAACTCCCCAGCCAATATCCTTACTTAACACGGACACAAAATTATTTGCCAAACTAATAGCAACTAGACTCTCTTCTATCATTCCTCTTCTGGTACATAGAGACCAGGTAGGGATTGTAGCCAGAAGGCAGGCATCAGATGGCCCTAGCCGCATCATAGACTTGATACAGTGGTCAGAACACCATAGAACGCCTTCTCTGCTCCTCTCTTTGGATGCAAAGAAGGCGTTCGATCGAGTCCGTTGGCAATACCTAACCGCTGTGTTGGACAAATTTGGCCTAAAAGGGCACGTACTACACTCAATATTTAGCCTCTATACGAATCCAAGTGCCAGAGTGTGGATCAACGGATCTATTTCAGATTCGCTGTCTAGAACGGCACTAGGCAGGGATGCCCCCTATCCCCTAGTCATGGAGCCATTAGCCCATGCATACCGCGTATCACCATCAAGGGCATCCAAGTTGGCAATGCCTCACATAAGATAGGACTATACGCGAATGACGTAATAATATCCCTAACTGACCCACTCAACTCAATGCCGTCACTTTAGAAACGGCTGGATACGTTTAGCCATATATGCCTCTACAAAATAAACCATGCTAAATCCTCAATGATAGGCATCTCCCCCACATGCAACCAAACAGATCTCCGCATGCACTCCCTTCTCGTGGACCCCAAACTCAACCCTAACATATCTTGGCATTCTCACCTTCCACGAAGATGCTTTATATAAATCTACAAACCCTGGTAACCAAGCTCGAATGCATATCTCAAGGACTGCAAAAAACGACCGTCTCCTGGGCTGAACATATGGCACTAGCAAAATTGTTATTCTACCGCATATCTTATATTTATTTTGAACCATGCCAGTCCCTTTTCTCTCCTCGCACTTCACAAAACTCCAGGCTATCATCAACTCATCTGTGTGGAAAAACAACCAACCTCAACTACACCAAAAACTTTTGTACATCCACTAGATTTGCTGGCATGGTCGTCCCAAATGTAGGAGCCCATTATAAAGCTATACTCCTGGACCAAGCCAGGATGTGGCAGAACCCTACAATATACTCAAATTGGCTCCAAATTGAAACCGCTATCAAAGCGCTATCAAAACATCTCCAAAAACCCTACTTAGTGCTATTCTCTTACGTTCACATCCACCCAAAGCTTTCCTGGATACTGTAACAGCAACAACCAGGGTATGGAAAACCACCCATCAAATGTCAACGGGTCTTAATGTATCCCTGCTCAATCACCTTCCCCTTATGGTCTTGGATTTGCTAATACCCGGCTCATCTTTTACACCCTGGACTAAAGCTGGCATCAAACACCTGGGAACACTTTACTCCAACACGACTCTTAATTAATTTCAAACATTATGTCGAAACGTTCAACTAAATCCCAAACAATTTTATGTGCATCTCCAAATGGGATCAGCCCTTCAACCCCTACGTTTCTCAAACGACAATCTCATGCCAAATCTAATCCACTTTTATTCTAATACTCCACACCAACCACTAAATGTTTCTTGAACATCTACAAACTCCTACTACATTCTTTTTCAAACAACAAATCTTCCTCCATGCAGCGTTGGGAGCGATGGCTGAATCACACATACACTACTACTCAATGGCACTCGGCCCTAGACTCTGCCCGCAAGGCTTCTCACTGCATCTCTCACTGGGAAACTGCGCAAAAAAAATTCCACAATTGGTATTTGACCCCTGCAAGACTGGCCCATATGTACCCAACATCTGCCACCTGCTGGCGACAATGTGGCCACATTGGGTCCCTCTTCCACATTTGGTGGACCTGCCCAGAACTCAGATATAACCAACTTTATTTCCTCCACCATAGGATGCTCCCTCACTCTGACCCCACAGATGACATTACTAGGCTTGGACTCCTACCTCTGGCCTTCTAAACTGACTACCTTAATTACACATATCTTCACTGCCACATGCCTGGCAATGGCCAGGGAATGGAAAAGTACCCTCCCACCAACAATCGAGGAAGTCATTGCTATCCTGAATGAGAATTACTCTGGAATATGCATTTGCAAAAGCTAACCTAAAAATAGCTTCATTCATGGAACGTTGGAAGCTCTGGCTACTCTACTCCAAGGGACCTGGAACTTTGAAATGAATATCCCATTCCAGTGAACTCCTTCACTTTGCCTACTAACCACTAAACAGAGACGGATCCTGACTGTGCTAACTGGGCAGTGCTAACTACTGGTTTCTAAGCAAACTCACCCCTTTAGTTTGGTCTCATTTTCTTTTTTTTTACAGGCCAACTGCTGATGCATACAACCAAGTTTCTATTGTTATTGATAACCATATAGCATAACATTGAGAGATCATATGTACTCCTACTTAATTTCCTTCTAGCTCAAGTGCTACATAAAACATTTCTGATGTTGTACATGTTAATAGTCTTACCTAATATGTACCTACATATCTACTAAATGTCAATGTACACCTACTGTAAAATTCAATAAAAAAATCTTCAGTTGAAAATAAAAAAAAATCCATAGACAGGTGGGTCCAAGGCCACTCTCCATTGGGTATGGGTTGTAGAAGACCCACTGGAAGAGGTCGTGGTGTTTTGTTCTGAGCACACATGGAACAGGCTGCTACAAAGGTAGTTACATCAGTGCGAAGACTAGGCCACCAGAACTGTTGGGAAATAGCCCAAATTAGTTGATTTTTTTCTGGGTGACCAGCAGCTTTGGTAAGTCTTGAGCACAGCAGTATGTAGACTCTCAGGGACAAAGCAGCGGTCACAAGGTTTCTTAGGAGGAGCATGGACCTGAGCAGCAAGAATCTTGTCACCCAAAGGTGAAGTGAGACTGGTACGAACCGTACCCAGAATATGATCAGGAGGGATCACAGGAACAGGAACTGACTCCATCTTGGAAGTGGAGGAAAACTGTTGCGACAATGCATCAGCCTTTACATTCTTAGTACCGGGTAAGAATGAGACTATATAATTGAAGCTTGACAATAACAGAGTCCATCGCGCCCTCCCGGGGGAGAGGCGCTTAGCCTCAGAAAAGAATGTGAGATTCTTGTGGTCAGTCAAAATGAGAACCGGAACAAAGGTACCCTCAAGGAGATGCCTCCATTCTCTAAGGGCTAAAATGATCATTAACAATTCTCTATACCTATCTCCTAATTGCATTCCGCAGGAGACAACTTGGAAAAGTAGCCACAAGGATGCATGGTGCTCTCTGAGGTGGAACATTGAGACAGAAGGGCACCAACTCCAGCCTCAGATGCATCAACCTCAAGGATGAAGGGTAACGTAGGATCTGGATGTGCCAACACAGGAACAAAAACAAAGGCAGCCTTGAGACTTTTAAAGGACTTAATGAACTCCGGAGACCAGTTCTGTGGGTTACCGTTCTTTCTGGTCATATCAGTCAGGGGCTTGAACAGAGACGAGAAGTTACGAATAAACTTCCAATAAAAATTGGCAAAGCCAAGAAAACGTTGTAGTGGACGTAAACCCATGGGTCGGGGCTACTGTAGAACTGCTGATAGCTTCTCTGGGCCCATCGAAAAACCAGCAGTGGAAATTACATTACCCAAGAATTCACGATGGAATTCACACTTCTCCAATTTACAATACAGGTCATCATCTCTCAACCTCTGAAGCACACGGCAGACTTCTGTGTGTGGGCTCTCTAGGCACTTGGAATATATGAGGATAGCGTCGAGATAAACCCCCACACATTGCTGCAACAAATCTCGAAGGACATCATTGATTTACTCCTGAAAAGCTGTCGGAACTACCTGTCCTGGTATTAAACACAGTATTAAACACAGTTTTCCACTCATTGCCCTCCTTGATACCCACAAGATTGTATGCCCCACTCAGATCAATGGAATCAGATAAGCATTCTTATTTGTTAAGTGATTGAGACCCTGATAATCGATACAAGGTCTCAGTTCGCCACTCTTCTTTTTACAAAGAAGAAGCCAGCACCAGCAGGAGATGAGGATTTGCGGATGAACTCTCGAGAAAGTGCTTTTGCGACATACTCCTCCATGGCTATCCTCTGAGACAAAGGGTAAACCCGGTCACGAGGGGCTATGGCACCAGGTTGATGGTCAATTGCGCAATCATACGACCGGTGAGGAGACAAACTGCCAGCTTGACCTTTATCAAGGACATCGCTAAATTCACTGTAGTACGGAGGAGAATGAAGATTTCTGAAAACAATTTATTAGTGCATTGTGGCGGCCAGGAAAGAACCTCAGCACAAAGCCAATCAAAAGAAGGGTTGTGCCTCTGTGACCAAGGATAAACAATAACCACTGGAAAATGAGGAGAGGAAATGACTTGGAACTGGATCTCAGTGAAGAGCCCCTACGGCCATGGTAAATGGAGCAGACTCATGAGTCACCTGGGCAGGCTGCAGACATCTCCCATCCATAGCCTTAATGGCAAGTGGAGTAGCCCGAAGCTGCAGCGGAATCGAGTGCTTAGACACAAAGACACTATCTATGAACAGGCCTGCAGCCCCTAGAGTCTAATAGAGCCTGTATCTCAATGGATGACTCAGACCAAGAAAGGGTAAACGGAACCGTGGCTTATCCCTTTGTATAACTGGGGGCGTAACAATGCCACCTAAGGTCTGTCCCCTACAGGACCTTAGATGCAGGCGTTTCCAGGACGGCTACGACAAGACTGCAATAAGTGGCCTGCCTGGCCACAATAAAGGCACAATCTCTCCCTCCTCCTAAAGGCTCTCTCATCCATGGTGAGTGGTGTGAAACCCAACTGCATGGGTTATACTTCACTGACAGGCTTGGAACCAGGAGGTGAGGGAGGCACGGATTGGGCTACAAAGCTCAGAGGCAAACGTGCAGGAGGCTTCTGCAAGTGCTCCTTAAAGGAAGGTCTCTCTCTGAGTATGAAGTCAAGGAGAATGGCTAATGTGAACAACCTCTCCAGCCCAGTAGGTATATTTTGGGCTGCTATCTCATCTTTGATGTTATCCGAGAGATAATGAGAAAAGCAGCCACGAGAGCCTCATTGTTCTAAGCAACCTTTGCTGCCAGAGTAGCATTCAATGGCGTAATCTGCAACTGTTCTTGTACCCTGCTTGATGGACATGAGGCTTTTGGCAGCGGTAGTGGAGCGTGCAGGAATGTCAAATACGCTTTTAAAGGAGTCCACAAACTCTGGGTAACTCTGGAACAAAGGGTTTTTGCATCTCCCATAGAGGGTTTGCCCAGGCCAAGGCTCTGTCAGAAAGCAAAGAAATCATAAAGCCTACTTTGCTTCTGTCCGTGGGGAACGCCTGGTGCAGCATCTCAAAGTATATCCCAACCTGGTTGAGAAGCCCTCTGCATTGAACTGGATCACCCCCAAATTGCTGGGGAAGCGGAACCAGACGGGTGCCTGCACAGAGACTTGAGCATCAGCAGGAGCGGCCTGCAACACAGGTTGTGCCAGAGCCGCCCCTGTAGGAACCAGATGAGCAGTGAAATTCAGGAGTGTCTAACACTATGGCAAACTGGTCCATGTGGTGATCCTGCTCATGCAATCTGGAAAAAATATTAAAAGCAAGTGGATTGTCTACATCTTCTGAATTCATGGCCTTCGCCTACTGTCAGGAACCATGAATCAGACCAAGACAGAAGTGCAGTACAATCACACTTTTTAATAAAAAGGTAAAATTATATAAACAGAGTAAACTTGGTCAAAACATAGGCAGAGTTCGGTAACCAAAGCGGATAGTCAGAGCAAGCCAGTGAAAACAGGAGTCCAGAGATCAGTCAGGTCAAACAAACAGCATGCAGGGTCGGGAGCCAGGAAGGGAGTCAGCCGAGCAGGGTCTTGAATCCACGAACCAGAGGGGAACATTAAACTGGCAAAGTCTTACACAGGAAAACACAGCAGAGATTTCTCCAGAGATGATGACCAGACGAAGGCATCGGAGATCTGATTCAGGCAGTTTATAGAACAAGGAGAGCTGGCTAACGAGCAGGAAATGGACATCAGGTGAGACACAGTGGAAGCTGAGTCTGGCAATTATGGGTGACTTCAACATGTCTGACATTAACTGGAAATCTCAAACTGCTATTACAAGCAGGAGCAGGTATGTAAATGGAAGCACTGAATGGGGTTTCTCTAAAACAATTAGTAAAAAGCCCAACCCGAGGTGATCGTATTCCTGACCTAGTACTGACAAATGGGGATCAACTGTCTGATGTTGAGGTAGAAGAGAATTCGAGTTCGCATGATCACCAATGTCTCTGGTTTGATATTAAAACAAGAACTGAAAAATCATATACAAAAAAAACGGCGTGATCACATGTAAACAGGCCGGCGGAAGTGCCGGCTTTTCTCTCTCCTCTCCGCACCGATCGGTGCATTGCGAGAGGAGAGAGGGGGGAGAGAGGAGGTGCTGCAACGCTGTGGGCTATGTGTAATGCCCACAGCGTTGTTAAGTGACAAGAATGCACCCCCACCATCTATTTACCACCCACCCAGCCATCAATCACCCAGCCATCCAGCCCCCCATCCTTACCCAATCCATCCTCACCCATCCATCCATGCTCACCCATCCTCACCCATCCAGCCATGCATGCTCATCCATGCTCACCCACCCAGCCGTGCTCACCCATCCATCCATCCATGCTCACCCACCCAGCCGTGCTCAACCATCCATCCATCCAT
>BLSH010145705.1:787677-800130 GCA_018402905.1 Glandirana rugosa | reverse complement strand
CCGTATGGGGAGGGGGGAAAAACGGGAGGGATAGGGACGCTATATCCCTTATGGGGACTTACCATCGGTCGGTTAGTACTCTCGACAACTTGGTTCAGAGGTCGCAGGGATAGGGAGGGCAAAAAGGGGGGAGGGGTATGCCTGTATATAAAAAATGACATAAAAATAAATGTGAGAGATGACATTAATAGTGGTTCTGGGGAGGAAGTTGAACCCTTATGGGTAGAGCTACAAAGGGAAGACAAGGGGAAAGTATTACTGGGAATATGCTATAGACCCCCTAATCAGAGGGAGGAGGGGGGAGGCGGACCTCCTATCACAATTTGGAATAGCGGCAGGGATGGGAAGTGTTATTATAACGGGGGATTTTAATTATCCAGACATTGACTGGGAGGAAGGTACTGCACGTTCAGCTAAATCTCGCCATTTCTTAAATGTCCTGCAGGATAATTTCATGGGTCAGATGGTAAATGTACCAACAAGAGAAAAAGCATTATTGGATCTTTTGATTACCAACACAGACCTGATCACAGACCTGGAAGTAAGGGGCAATCTAGGAAATAGCGATCACAGGACAATTAGTTTTAGCATAAATTACACAAAAGGAAACGCAAGGGGAATACAAAGACACTGAATTTTAAAAGAGCCAACTTCCAGAAACTACGCTCCTTGCTGGAAGATGTTAACTGGGATAAAATTCTAGGAACAATGAATATGGAGGAAAAATGGGAGTGTTTCAAGAACACACTAAGCAAAGGTATTAGCCAGTGTATCCCAACAGGAAATAAAATTAAAAGAGCTAATCAAAAACCAGGATGGCTTAATGCCGACATAAAGGCACACATAAAAGCAAAAAAGAAGGCCTTCAAAAAATACAAGGAGGAGGGATCTCGGTCAGATTTTCAGTACTATAAAACACGCAATAAGGAATGCAAAGGGGCAATCAGAGCAGCTAAGATTGAACATGAAAGACACATAGCTGAGGAAAGTAAAAAGAATCCCAAAAAATTCTTTAAGTATATAAATAGTAAGAGAGGGGGGTCAGATCATATTGGCCCAATAAAGAATGATGAAGGTATTTTGGTTACAGAGGATGGAGAAATGGCAAAGGTGTTGAACTAATTTTTCTTCTCAGTATTTACAAAGGAAACGGGGGGATCAATTATTCAGAACTACAATGCTGGTCCTCATGACACATCACAGGAAGCACCCCTGTGGCTGACCGAGGATGAAATCAGGAATAGGCTTGAAAAACTGAACACCAATAAGTCACCGGGCCCAGATGGCTTACACCCAAGGGTCCTTAAGGAACTCAGCCAAGTTATTGCCAGACCCTTGTACCTAATCTTTAAGAGCAGTTTTCTGACTGGTATGATACCAGCTGACTGGAGGAAAGCCAATGTGGTACCAATATATAAAAAAGGACCAAGATATATCCCTGGGAATTACAGACCAGTTAGCTTAACATCAATAATATGCAAGCTCTTGGAGAGAATAATAAGGGATTATATACATGATTATTGTAATGAGAACGGTATCATTAGCGGTAATCAACATGGGTTCATAAAGAATCGTTCTTGCCAAACCAATCTATTAACCTTCTATGAGGAGGTGAGCTGCCACCTAGATAAAGGAAGGCCTGTAGATGTGGTGTACCTGGATTTTGCAAAAGCATTTGATACAGTTCCCCATAAACGTTTACTGTACAAACTAAGGTCCCTCAACATGGATCAAAGGGTGAGTACCTGGATTGAAAACTGGCTGCAGGGGAGAGTCCAGAGGGTGGTGATAAATGGGGAATACTCAGAATGGTCTGGTGTAGAAAGTGGCGTTCCCCAAGGTTCTGGGAGCAATCCTATTCAATTTATTTATAAATGATTCGCAGGACGGGGGTGAAGAGCTCAATCTCAATATTTGAAGATGATACCAAGATAAGCAGGGCAATAAACTCTCCACAGGATGTGGAAACCTTGCAAGAAGATCTGAACAAATTAATGGGGTGGGCAGACAAATGGCAAATGAGATTTAACGTAGAAAAATGTAAGATAATGCATTTGGGTACCAAGAACATGAACGCAAACTACTCACTAGGGGGGGAGCCCCTGGGGGAAACTAGAATGGAAAAAGACCTAGGAGTCCTAGTAGAGAACAGGCTCAGCAGTGGCATGCAATGCCAAGCTGCTGCAAGCAAAGCTAACAAAGTGTTGGCATGCATCAAGAAAGGGATTAACTTTGGGGATAAATCAATAATTCTCCCACTATACAAGTCTCTGGTGAGGCCACACCTGGAGTATGCCATCCAGTTCTGGGCACCAGTCCTCAGGAAGGATGTCCAGGTATTAGAAAGGGTTCAGAGAAGGGCCACAAAGCTAATTAAAGGATTGGAAGACCTTAGTTATGGGGAAAGATTACAAGCACTAAATGTATTCTCTCTGGAGAAAAGACGCTTGAGAGGGGATATGATTTTAATATACAAATACTGTACTGGTGGACCCCACTATAGGGACAAAACTATTCAGTGCAAGGGAGTACACAAAGACACACGGCCATTCACTAAGAATAGAGGAAAGGCGGTTTAACCTTAAAATGCGTAGAGGTTTCTTTACGGTAAGAGCAGTGAGAATGTGGAATTCTCTTCCACAAGCAGTGGTCTCTGCCGGGAGTATAGATACATTCAAAAAACTACTAGATGCACACCTAAGGGACCAAAAGCATTGAGGGATATACAATGTAATACTGACATGAAAGCACACAAATAGGTTGGACTTGATGGACTTGTGTCTTTTTTCAACCTCACTATGTAATATGACAATTTTGTGGAAAAAAAAATATCTTCATTTTGCAAAGAATTGTGGGAAAAAAATACAACTTCAAAAAATTCACCATGCCTCTTACTAAATTACTTGGACTGTCTACTTTCCAAAAAGGAGTCATTTGGGGGGTATTTGTACTTCCCTGGCTTGTTAGGGTCTCAAGAAATGAGATAGGCTGTCAGTATATCAGGTGTGATCAGATGTGATACATTTTCAATGATTGGCACCTTAGCTTGCAGACTCTATAACTTACACAAGAACCAAATAATATACACTTATTTGGGTTATTTTTCCCAAAGATACGCAACAGTATAAATTTTGGCCAAAATTTATGAAGAAAAATTATTAATTTGCTAAATTTTATGACAGAAACAAAGAAAATGCATTTTTTTCACAAAATTTTCAAACTTTTTTTCATTTATAGCACAAAAAATAAATAACCCACTAGTGATTAAATACCACCAAAAGAAAGCGATTTGTGTGAAAAAAAGGACGCAAATTTCATATGGGTACAGTGTTGCATGACTGAGTAATTGTCATTCAAGTGGGATAGCGATGAAAGCTGAAAAATGGCCTGGACAGGAAGGGGGTTTTCGTGCCCAGTACTGATGTGGTTAAAAAAGACAGTGTAAAAATAAAACGTAAAATAAATAATAAAAAAAATAATGTAAAGCGCCCCGTCCTGCCTAGCTCACGCACAAAAGCGAATGCATACGCAAGGCCCGTCCGCATATGTAATGTCGTCGATGGAGAAGTGCCAAAGTTTGTTGGCATTCAACAAACGGGTGCAATTTTGAAGCATGACATGTTGGGTATCAATTTACTCGGTGTAAAATCATCTTTCACAATATGGAAAAAAATCAGGCTAACTTTACTGTTGTCTTATTTGTTAACTCAAAAAAGTTAATTTTTTTTAAAAAAAATTGTGCTTGTAAGACCGCTGCGCAAATACGGTATGACAAAGTATTGCAATGACGGCCATTTTATTCTCTAGGGTGTTTGGGGGTTCTAAGTAATTTTATAGCATAAAAACCTGATTTTAACTTCTAAACACCGACTCTCAAAGAGAGGCTCGGTCTTGAAGTGGTTAAGAAAACTTGTCTGGATGTGAACAACTGGAAAGTTCATTGTATAGGGTCCAGAATTGCCCCTTTGTCTCTCTTTCCATCAGTAGTGCATGAACCCAGTAAAAACACCTCCTACGAGTGCGTTGTAGCAAAATAACAATGGTTAGCACCAGAACAATGACGACAAGAGTAGAAATCTTACTTCTCTCCACACATTACGAAGAAGAAATAAGTGACCTCAAAGGAAATACAAGAAAGCCAAGCCCAAAAACATATATAAAAATGCACTGCAACTGCATATAAAACACAGTGCTCAAGCACGCTTCAAATGCATGTAAACATGCCGTCAAAAAGCGCAGTTATGTGCACTTTCTGGTGTGAATGGGCCCTAAGCCAAAAAAACCAAGCCCAAAAATGCATAGAAAAATCCACTACCAACGCAGTGGTAAACACAGCGCAAAACGCAGTTAGCTGCATTTGGAAATGCACTCCAACTACATAGACAGCCCAAAATCAAGGTAATCCTATGAGCATAGTCTGCTTCAAAGATAAATGATGAGGTTATCTTTGTACCCAGTGCTCTGTTAATTGTTTTAAGGTTTTCCACCTCAGTTTTTTGTTGTATTATTTTTGTTCTATTGTTATCAGCTGCTGCTATATAAATTGTGAAACATTATATAGACCTTAACATGTTGTGTATTTGATACCTTATACACCCCCTGTTAAAGTTAGCAGCGCCGTATATGATTTTGACTGTTATTGCCTTTTACTTGCTATTTTTAGTGTATATTTACCTGTGTGTTCAGATTAATTTTTTATCTTTTCAGCTCTATTTATTTATAGGCATACATATAAAATCACATATAACTTTAAAACCACAAATCTAAATGTATAATGGAGTCTATATGTCATTAGTCCATGTTCTGGGACTCAGTATTCCTTTCCCTATATTTGCTTATAGAGAATCACTTAATCCTTCTGTCTTAATCGTTTCAGTCCATATGGGGTTAAACTTGGAACCAGTGATCATAGTTTACATAATTGAAGTGCAGTTAAAAAAAAAAAAATAATAAAAAAAGGAGCATGCTGCATTTTTCCACACCACAAATGCAGGTAACACTCTACAAACCAGCTTCACATGCACTGCACCTTTAAGCCAAGAAAGTCAAGCCCAAAAAGGAATAGAAAATGCACTGTAAATGCAGTGGTAAGCACAGCACAAAACGCATGGAATTGCGCTTCAAATGATGTAAACATGCAGTTTCTGGTGTGAAAGGGCCTTAAGCCAAAAAAAACCAAGCCCAAAAATGCATAGAAAAATGCACTGCCAACGCTATGGTAAGCGCAGCACAAAACGCATGCAAAGCACGCTTTAAATGTATGTAAGCATGCAGTCAAAAGCATGCAGGTATGCGCACTTTATGGTGTGAATGGGTCCTAATGGTTACCAATATGCCTGAAGGCTACAGCTAAAAGTATGGTTTTCTGAGACAGTCTAGTTTTCATTATAGGCCAAAATGCACATGAAACATTTTTAATTCTACATATTTTAAATAAAAAAATTATCTTTTTTTTTTTAACATGCGGTCACCAGTCAGTGTCCCTGATCACTGCCATATCAGTCATTTTGACGCTGTACTGCGCTGGCATGTAAAAAAAAAAAAAAAAAAAGTGAAAAAGACAAATTTTATTTAATTCCTTAATTTTCCAAAAAAAGTGACAAAAAAATTACAACTTCAAAAAACGTGCCATGCTTCTTACTAAATACCTTGGACTGTCTACTTTTCAAAAGGGGTAAAATTCGGGGGTATTTATACTGTCCTGACATTTTAAGGGCCTCAAGAAATTAGATTTGCTGTCAGTACATCAGGACTCAAATTTCAAATATCCACTTCACCTCCGGAAGAATTTCCCAGTTTAGGACCAGAGCACTTTTTTGCGATTCGGCACTGCGTCGCTTTAAACTGACAATTGCGCAGTTGTGCGACGTTGTACCCAAACAAAATTTGCGTCCTTTTTTTCCACAAATAGAGCTTTCTTTTGGTGGTATTTGATCACCTCTGCATCATTTCTGATCACCGCTATAAACAAAAGAAGAGCGACAATTTTGCAAAAAACCCAAATTTCTTACTTTTTGCTAAAATTCTAATCCAAAAAAAAAATATTAAAAGACATTTTTTTTTCACTGGTTTTGGACGATTTATATTCTTCCTCATATTTGTGATAAAAAAAAAAAGTCGTAATCGGCATTTATTGATTGGTATGCGCAAAAATGGCCACGTTTACGGATGGTGAGAATTCATTTCTGGGGTTTTTATTTTTTTTTATTTTTTACTAGTAATGGCGGCGATCTGAGATTTTTAGCGGTACTGCAATGTTGCAGCGGACATGTCGGACATTTTTGACACTTTTTTGGGACCAATGACATTTATTCAGCGATCAGAAATTTAAATGTCCACTGATTACTGTATAAATATCATTGGCAGTGAAGGGGTTAACCTGCAGGGGGAGATCTAGGGGTTAACTGTGTTCCCTGGGTGTGTTCTTACTGTGGGGGGGGGGGTTGGGCTACCATGGGCATGAGAGATCTAACTGATCCCAGTGACAGGGATCAGTAGATCTCCTATGCCCGCACTGTCAGAATGGGGAACCGCCGTGTTTACATCAGCGGTTCCCCGTTCTTTGCCTGTGGCTGCTCATCGGGTCTGCCCGAGCCGCGGGCACACTCCTCAGGGGTGCGGCGGGCGCGGGCGTGCCCCCTAGCGGCCACTCGCAGATCACCGTCTTTTTACAGTGATTCGCAGCCAGCGTCCACACTGCCGTTGTAAATATGCGGTAGGCAGTGTGGAACTGGATATACACTGCTCAAAAAAAATTAAGGAACAATTTGAAAACACATCAGATCTCAAAGGGGAAAAATATCATGCTGGATATCTATACTGATATGAACTGGGTAATATGTTGGGAATGAAAGGATGCCACATTATTTGATGGAACCTACAGAGGGCTGAATTTAAAAACACCCTGAAAATCAAAGGGAAAAAATAATGCAACAGGCTAGCCCATTTTGCTGAAACTTCATTGCAGCAACTCAAACTGGTGGCCCCCACGTGAGGCAATGGATGGTGTCCTGGGGTATTTCCTCCCAGATCTGGACCAGGGACTCACTGAGCTCCTGAACAGACTGCGTTGCAACCTGGCGCCATCGGATGGACCAAAAAATAAATGTCCCAGAGGTGTTCTATTGGATTTAGGTCAGCGTGGGGGCCATTCAATGGTATCAATTCCTTCATCCTCCAGGAACTGGCTGCATACTCTCGCCACGTGTGGCCGGGCATTGTCGTGCACTAGGAGGAACCCAGGACCCACTGCACCAGCGTAGGGTCTGACAATGGGTCCAAGGATTTCATCCCGATATCTAAGTGCAGTCAGGGTGCCATTGGCTAGCCTGTAGAGGTCTGTGCGTCCCTCCACAATTATACCTCCCCAGACCATCACTGACGCACCACCAAACCGGTCATGCTGAACGATGTTACAGGCAGAATAACATTCTCTGCAGCTTCTTCAGACCCTTTCACACCTGTCACGTGCTCAGGGTGAACCTGCACTCATCTGTGAAAAGCACAGGGTGCCAGTGGGGACCTGACAATTCTGGTGTTCAATGGCAAATGCCATCCGAGCTCCAGGGTGCCAGGCAGGGAGCACAGGTCCCACACTAGAGGACGACAGGCCTTTAAGCCATCCTCATGAAGTCTGTTTCTGATTGCTGGGTCAGAGACATTCACACCAGTGGCCTGCTGGAGGTCATTTTGTAGGGCTCTGGCAGTGCTCATCCTGTTCCTTCTTGCACAAAGGAGCAGATGCCGGTCCAGCTGATGGGTTAAGGACCTTCTACGGCTTTGTCCAGCTCTCCTAGATTAACTGCCTGTCTCCTGGAATCTCCTCCATGCTCTTAAGACTGTGCTGTACCCTATATAGCAGGGTTTCTCAACCAGGGTTCCGTGGAACCCTAGGGTTGCTCCAGAGGTTGCTAGGGGTTCCTTGAGCAATAATCAATTTCTACCTCTCAGATAAATTCCCAGTGATACCATTGATCTTTTTAGCTATCTGTCAGGGGGTAATTCTTCCCAATGACCACAAGTGTAAGGAGCATTCTTCCCATTGACCATCACACTAATGTATTATGAGTTGTACACTTTTAATTTTTAGCAGGGGTTCCCCCAGAGCAGGGAATTATTTCAAGGGTTTCTCAGTGTTGAGTGTAAAGGTTAAGAAAGGCTGCTCTATAGGGTCCAGGTATCGCTTCATGCTACCAGTAGTAACACTGACCCAGCCAAATGCAAAACTAGTGAAAAACATTCAGAAAAGAGGAGTAAGGAAAAAAATGTCAGTGGCCTCCACCTGTAAAACCATTCCTGCTTTGGATGTCGTCTAATTGTTGCCCTGTTGCAACAATGCACCTGTTGTTAATTTCATTAACACCAAAGCAGCTGAAACTGATTAACAACCCCCTCTACTACTTAACTGACTAGATCAATATCTCAGGAGTTGAACTGACTTGATGCTATACTCTGATTAAAATGTGTTCCTTTAATTTTTTGAGCAGTTTCTACACCATAGTTTGTAAAAGCTATAACTATTTTTGATTTTTTTATTGGATATGTTCTAGAACAGAAAATATTGGTTTGAAAAGAAAACTCAATGGATATATATTAGGATTTTTGACTTGCTAGCAAAATAGTTTTCTCTGACTTTTTAGTCCTTAATAAAGGGTTATATGCAGCTACCTTCTGGTGATTGGACATTGGCTAAAAAAGAAAGCTGCAGGGACCTTATACGCTATATACCTCTCCCAATCCCAGTTAGCTTCACTTTTGTTGCAACCACTAGGAAGAGCAGGGGGACTTGGATCCTGTAATTTACACTATGAAACAGATGTTACAGGTACGGTAAGTTAAAAAAAGAAATATAGAACATTTCTTTGTTGTGCAGTATGCAGGATCTTTTGTCTTTAACCATGGAGTGCAAAGCAGTTCAACTAAGGGGTGGGCAACACAGTAAACAAATATTAACAGGCTCATGTAACAAATGGTTGAAGAAGGACTTGACAGACTCAGACAGCATCTTACAAAACTGGCATCAGAGGAGGCATTAACATCCACCTGGTGTCAGCTTTGCAAATCTGAGAAACAGATGTCTGATGCTGAAAATCCTATTAAAGCGGAGTTCCAACCAAAAGTGGAACTTCCGCTGGTTGGATTCCTCCCCCCCTTAGGTGTCACATTTGGCATGTTTCGGGGAGGAGGGGGAAGAGGACACCTGTCTTTTTTTTAAAGATATTTTTATTGGTTATAAAAAGACAGACATACACATATAAAAATATCAACAGCCCATTGGGCAACGGGTTGAACAAGGAGGTACAAAGGGTTGGTAACTATTCATTGGTGATAAAGTTTCCCAGCTACAAAATCAACAGCCTATGGCTCATGAGTACATTTCCAACTGGCTGGGCTGGAGTCTGTCCAAAATATATCAAAACACGATAATGGTTAAAGGAGTTCGGAAGGGCTAGGTCCGGCCTGAGGTGAATGACACAAGAATACTCATTATGGCAGAGTAGGGCACAGGGTAAGGGGACTAGCTAACCATCTACCCCATATAGAATCCTTTACTCCGCTTTCTTAGGTCAGCTGTAATTTTATATAAGGGTAATGCATCATTTATTAGTTTCAAACCTATTGTTTTATTGAGCGTCTGTGAGCTCTTCCGCGTCAGCAAAAGAGACATCTTTGCATAGAAAAAAACGATACGAAGAAGTCTCTTTGCCGAAGCCGACAGAGATAGGTCCCCGAAGACTCCTAGGAGACAATTCTTGGGGTTAATAATGTTGTGGAGGCCCAGAGCCGATGAAAGGAAGGAGCCAATCTCCCTCAAGAATTTCTGAACTATAGGGCACGTCCAGAAGCAATGCATGAAGTTTGCCTGTTGACCGCATCCCCTAAAGCAGTGGTTCTCAACTCCTGTCCTCGGGACCCACTAACAGGCCAGGTTTGCAGGATAACCGAAATACATCACAGGTGATATCATTTGCTGCTCAGTGATTGCAGTATTCTAGTCTGCATCTCTACAAGGTAATACTTAAAATCTGGCCTGTTGGTGGGTCCCGAGGACAGGAGTTGAGAACCACTGCCCTAAAGCATGCGTCTGTAGATAAGCCCATTTTGTGTAGCCTATGTGGAGTAAGGTGGGATTGGTGGAAGACTTTGAGTTGGATAACTCGGTCTGTAGAGGAGATGACCGATGATTTGAAGGTGTCAATGAATTCTGACCAGTCCTCTTCAGTAATCTGTATATTCAAATCTGACCATTTAGTTTGGGCCACCTGAAATCTAGGGTTGGTGTCTGTAACCAGGGTCATATAGCAAGTTAAAATAAGTTTAGTGGTGGCAGGGTCCCTTAGCAATGTTTCTAGTGCAGGCATAATGAGTGGGTTATCCAGGGTACCAAATTGCGCTCTGACTGCATGTCTCAATTGATAATAATAAAAGATATAGTAATTCCAGCTCCCCAAGAGTGCCGTTAAACCACAGGGGCATGTTTGGTGAGGCACCTCGGACTCTCGAGCCTGCTTAGTTCTTATTGACCTAAATAAAGAAAGGGACATATGTATTATTGTTAACCCGGGTCGGTCAGGAACACTGCCTCTATATATCACATTATGTAATGTCTCCATAGAGGAGACAATGGCCCCCTCCGTGCTAGTACAGGCGTTCGTGTCAGTGGGGTGTAACCAGTCGTTTATAAACACCAGTTGGGAAGCCAGGTAATAGAGGTAGAAATTGGGAAAGGCTAGGCCAGCTAGATGGGAGGGAAGTCGAAGCGTCTCCAGAGCTATCCTGGGTGGGCCACCCCACCAGAGGAACATAGTGCATAGAGAATCAATACGTTTAAAGATAGATTTTGGGATCTTACATGGGGCATTGGCCAGGATATAGAGCAGTTTAGGGAGGTAAATCATTTTAATGATGTTAGCCCTGCCCATGAGTTCCAGTGGAGATCCATTCATTGCTTAGTGTGTTCCTGTAGTTGCGTTAGTAAAGGGCACACGTTATTTGTAATATACTTAGAGAGTGGCAGTTGCACTATCGCCCAAGTATATGAAGGAAGAGTCTGTACTTCAGACCCTGCATATATCAGTAGTATGGCTTCATGATCCAGGAGGAAGAGGGCAGATTTTTCTCAATTCACCCTGAACCCCGGGTAGTCAAAAGAGTTAATAAGAAATAATACGTTTTTAAGGGAATCTTTTGGGTCAGCTAGGTACACCAGGGTATCGCCAGCATACAGCGATATACACTCTTCAATTGTCCCAATAGGAAGGCCTTTTATATCTGGGGTTCTACGGATCAGGATGGCAAGGGGCTCCATGGCCAGAGCAAACAGGAGTGGAGACAAAGGACACCCCTGCCTGGTTCCCCTGGTGATCGGGAACGCCCCCCTCACCCTGGAATTAACCTAATATAGGCCATTGGGGAGCAATATAGGAGTCTAATCCAGGCTATCATGCCTGGACCAAATCCATAGTTCTCCAGTACTTTAAACAGGCAGGGCCATTCCACACTGTCAAAAGCTTTTTTAGTGTCAAGTGACACTATTATCCTTTGGAAGTGCACAACTATGTGGGTATTGTAGGTTATGGAACAGTCTACGTATATTCATTCTGGTAGATCTTTCTGGTATAAAACCTCCCTGGTCACATCCTATCAATTATTCAATCACTAGGTTAAGACGACTGGCCAATACTTTGGAGAGAATTTAACATCCACATTTATAAGGGATATGGGGCGGTAGGAATCACAGAGTAGTGAATCTTTCCTAGGCTTTAGCAATACCACAATTAATGCTTCCCTCAGACGGTGGGAGGACTCCTTTTTTTAACGCTTCATTATATGTAGTAATTAGAAGGGGGCTAAGTAGCTGTTTAGGGAAAGGGAGTAAATTGACTAGTTCTCTACCTTCTGAACCTCTGGGGGTAGTGCTACCTCCATTAATTTCGTCGCTAAAGTGTCGAAGGCTTGGTGTTTAGGGGCCCGGATCTACCGAAGGGCCGACTTACCATAGTCTTCAAATTGAGCGATGAATCGGGGGAAGATTAATGATGTATATTACTTCGCAATTTTTTTCCTCAGGAGGGTGGCAGACTCCCTTCGTAATTAACACCATAACGATTTCGGATCCTTTCTAAGTGATGAGACACTAAGGATGGCGGGGTATAGGGAATATTTACACCTACAATTTAAGAGAGGTTTCATAACCGGTCAGCAGAATTGGATCACTAACTTATTAACTATCCTACACTGGTCCCTCCAAAATATGGTCTTTCTAGATGGTCTTACTTATATGCATCTGACAAGGTATTGGATGTTATGGGTGTATCAACACGTGAAGGTTTCCTATTATCACAGTGAACTGTGATTTTTTCGAAAACTGTCACACCTTACCGGGACGGACAAATTTCATGACCTCTTGATACCTAAACCAGGTGCGTACTATCGGACCTAATCTGAGGATAT
>BLSH010145705.1:731043-744723 GCA_018402905.1 Glandirana rugosa | reverse complement strand
TACCACCGTCTACAGGGCACCGCAGAAGGTGAAGTGTTTCTGGATGACAGAGTCCCTGGGTCGAAATGGGAGCGACCGAAACTGCCGAACCGATAACAACGAATGTGACGCCAAGGGTCGTTGAAAAAGAACCGTCAGAGCCGAAATCTGACCCTTAAGCGTACTTAACGCCAGGTTCTTGTCCAGTCCCTGCTGCAAAAAAGTCAGTACCCTGGACACCGCATAAGAGCGGGGGTTCCAACCACCCGCCTCACACCAGGCAATATAGGCCTTCCAGGTCCTATGATAAGTCTTACGTGAAGTACACTTGCACGCTTTAATCATAGTAGGGATCACGGAGTCAGAGACAACCCTATCCCTCAACACCTGGGACTCAATAGCCAAGCCGTCAAAGCCAGCGAGGGTAAAGCTGGGTCCCTGAGACAGTAGGTCTTTGTGAAGTGGAAGACGCCACGGGACATCTGCCACCATCCGTACCACATCGGCGTACCAAGGACGCCGAGGCCAATCCGGAGCTACCAGGATTGTCGGGATTCCCTCTGCTTCTATCCTGCGCAGAACCTGCGGCAGAAGCTTCAGAGGAGGAAAGACATACAGTAGCCGATACCGACCCCAGGGTGCCACCAGTGCGTCCGTGGCGACCGCCAACGGATCTCTTGATCTGCACACAAAGATCTGTACCTTGTGATTGAACCTGGAGGCCATGAGGTCTACCTCTGGCATGCCCCACTTGAGGCAAATCTGGCGGAACACTTCTGGATGTAGGGACCATTCCCCCTGATCCAGAGTCCGGCGGCTGAGAAAGTCCGCCTGCCAGTTTTCCATGCCTGGAATGTAGATTGAGGAGAGTGCTGGCACGTGAAGTTCTGCCCATCGCAGGATCAGAGCCGCTTCCGCAGATGCTGCCAAGCTTCTTGTTCCGCCCTGATGGCTCACATATGCTACAGCCATTGCATTGTCCGACTGAACCCGAACAGGGAGGCCTCGCAGCCTTGTCGACCAACGGGATAGACAGAGTCTGTTCGCTCTTAGTTCCAGTACATTTATCGGAAGGCAAGCTTCCTGAGCTGACCAACGACCCTGGGCAGAGAACTGACCCAGGACCCCTCCCCAGCCCGATAGGCTGGCATCTGTCATTACTATTGACCAATTGAGGGGGAGGAAATATTTTCCCAACTTTAGGGCTGGAGCCCGAATCCACCAAATCAAGGATCCTCGGGACTGATGATATACCTAATCAGTCTGTCTAGGCATAGGGGAGATTTGTCCCATTGCAACAAAATCACCTTCTGCAGGAGCCGAGTGTGACTCTGGGCATAAGGTATCGCTTCGAAAGTCGACACCATGAGCCCCAACACTCGCAAACAGAATCGTAAGGAGGACCACTGGCGTGATAACAGGGTTCGCACTGCTGCCTGTAGTGTCAGGAGCTTTTTTGGCGGTAAAAACACCCTTGCCTGCACCGTGTCCAGAATCAGACACAAGGTATTCCAGACGGCAGGATGGAGTCAAAGTCGACTTCTGCAGGTTGATCAGCCAACCGAATTCTTTTAATGTGGACATCGTGATTATCACGTTCTCCTCAAGAGCTGCCGCCAACTCTGCTCTCAGAAGTAAATCGTCGAGGTACGCTACCACAGCGATACCTCTCTGTCTCAACAGTGCCAGCATCGGGGCCACCACCTTGGTGAACACTCGGTGAGCCGAAGCCAGACCGAAGGGAAGTGCCACAAACTGGTAATGCAGATCTCCCACTGCGAAGCGCAGAAAACGCTGGTTTCTGTGACAAACTGGAACGTGGAGATACGAGTCCTTGATATCCAGGGACGTCATGAATTCCCCTTGGTGCAGGGCAGCCACGACCGAGCGGATGGACTCCATCCTGAATTTTTTAACCTTTACAAAGCAATTTAGTGCCTTCAGGTCCAGAACTGGTCTGACACCGCCCTTTTTGGGCACCACAAAGAGGTTTGAGTAAAACCCGTGAAGCCTTTCCATCGTGGGTACCGGTACAATCACCCCCTGTTCGGCAAGCGCCCGAACGGCGCCTAGAAGCGCCTCCCGACCCCCCTGAGGGAGTCTTAAATTCGAAGGGAAGAACCTTTCTGGGGGTAGAGAGGAACTCTATCCTGTGACCGGAGGACACCACCTCCATCACCCACCGATCGGTGATGCGGGCAGTCCATCTGTCTGCGAACCCCAGTAACTTGCCCCCCACCCGCGAGTCATGCAGGGGCAACCAATCATGCGGAGGTTGACTTATCCTTCGTCTTTTCAGGCTTACGTTGCCAGGGCCTTTTACTGGGCCCAGCAGAAGCCTTACTGGACTTGAAGTCCTTACCCGCTGAGCCGGGCGCACGAAAAAAACTTCTTCTGGCCTGAAGAAACAGGGCCCGCCGTTTTGGCTCCGGAAGGAAAGTACACTTCCCTCCCGTGAAATCCTTAATGATTTCATCCAATTGTGGGCCAAACAGACACCCTCCCTGAAAGGGGAGATCTGTAAGAGCTTTCTTCGATGCCTGGTCGCCCGACCCAGAGCGGAGCCACAGCACCCACCTGATAACTGCAAAAACAGACATTTTTGACAGCATGGGAAGCAGGTCCAACGCCGTATCGCATAGGTAGCGGAGACCCTCTTCCAAGTGTTGTTCTCGTTGCACCTCAGCCTGCGCACACTCACAAGTCAAACCGGTGCGCAATGCGGTAGCGCACTTGAGAAGAGATTGCGCCGCCATAGCAGCCGCCAGAGCTGGACGCATGGCTGACTCAGCCAACAAGAACAGTGCCTTAGACACTGCCTCCGTGCGGCGATCGGCCGCCTCTTTAAAAGACAGAGACCCCTCCAAGGGAATGGTCGTTGCCTTATTCAGATGGGCCACGGGTGGGTCCACTGCTGGGGAGGCCCATCTCTTAGTAAAACTATCCTCAAAAGGGTAACGAACAGCAAAGCGTTTGGGCAAAGCAAAGGAATTTTGCGGCCGCAGCCATTCCTTGAACACCGCCTGCTCAAAAACCCGATCATAAGGGTAGGCCCTGGGGGACCTAGGGGGCTTAAGCGACCCACAAACATATGCAGACTCATGCGACTCCCCTGCTTGGTCAAGCCCCATGGACTCGTGAATATCAGTGATCAGAGCCGCTACTATTGCCTTATCGCGCGAAAATGAAGCCCCCTGATCATCTTCACCATCTGAGGGTATCAGTTCACCCTCTGATAGCTCCACGGGAGTTCCCGTGACCACCGAGGCGCCCTCTGGTCCCGAATCCCCCCCCCCCGAAGAATAACGGGGGGCGGACGTTTTTTGGGGCCCCCCGGAGTCGGGTCCGAACCCGCCCGAGGAAAGAATTCACCAAATACTGTCCTCAGCTGTTCCAAGGAAACCAGGGACCCTGGCGTGGATTGTTGCTCGACTGGCTCCTCTTTGGAAGGACCCGCAGGTACCCCTGCCATAGCACTGCCGGCCTCTGACATGCCAGACTTCCGGCACCCCCACTGTGTGACCAGCCCCTCTACCCCACCAATCAGCCAGGGAGAACCGGAAGGATTGTACCCACCGCTACCAGCACCCAGAGAGCCAGCTATACTTGCTGTTTTTAATGCCTCAGTGCTGTGGCCAGAATGAGCAATGAAGAAAAAAACTCCACTTCAAGAACCTGCACCGCCGCGTCTGTCAGCCACGCTGTCCAAAGCGAAAGCGGAAGTGTCAGGTGTCTGCTGCACATCTTTTATCACTTCCCTGTACTACCGAAAAACACCACTGGGGGCCGCCAGTGGACAGGCTGAAAACCAGCATGGGCTATAGAAAAATGTCCGCCGCCATAAAACACATGCCGATCTACAGCAAAATGGCGCGGTAGATGTGAAAAAATGGCGATCCACCACGAAATTGCGGCGAATTGCCGAAAGTAGTGCTCAAAAATGGTCAGTGCGGGGTGCGGTTCCGCGAGGGGGGGGAGGGGAGATGACAAGCCCAGATGGCGTCCCCACCGGCTGGCTACCTCAGAAGCTGCCCAGGTGCCCACTCTCCATGCCCCTAGGACGGAAGAGGGGTCCACTCACCGATCCGACGGGCGCAGCGGGTAGCCACCAGGAGCAGACTTTCCTCCCCACGGAGAGGGTTGCTGCTGGCCAGGCCACTGGACAGGAACAAACCCGTCACTGGGCACAAGTGGGATCAGCCACTGGCCGCCCGCACGGAACGGGCACTATGCGGCGTGTCCCCGCCAAGGCTAAGGGTAGCTCGCAAAGACATTGGCCGGACTGGGGAAAGTTTTGGATGTCTAGATATCCTCTATACCACCATTCGGCTTCTTGATAGCAGTCTTCATCAGGTAAAAAACATCAGAAGAAACGCAGATCCCATAGGGAACCAGGTCTAACTCCTTGCACTAGGCAAATAAAACTGATATGCTATTGTCCAGCAGGGGATTATATGCTAAGGTGAGGACGGCCCCCTGGGAGGGGCCAACCTATGCTTTTGTGTTTTCTTTGCCTAGTCTACTCCTAGTGATATGAGCATAACCCACGTGTTATAAGAAGGGCTGCGTCTGTCAGTGAACGTAGGATTAAAGCCCTTTGTACCATCAACAATTACCACTCTTTATGTGCAGCTGGGCTCCAGTATTTCATGGTGACCGGAAACTCACCAGACCAATGAATAGTCACCGTGGGGGACACACATGTAGGCAGGAAGTGGCTGCAAAAATGCAGCATAAGATCAGCCGCACTGGAATACTTCTTTCACCTTTTTTTGTATTTTATTTAAAGTGTCACTAAGGGTTCTTTAAAATGTGCAGTAGACATGTTTTTGCCACCCTTAAGCTCCATTAGGCAGCAGATGAGGGCGTCTTACATGTAGCAGTCACAATGCATTAGGCATAAGGAGTTTCCCCCTATAACAGGTTTTTAGTGTCACTCTTTCTGGCTAGCCTATAACCCTGATGTAAAGGTGTTACATTGGAGTTACTGACTGGCTGCTCTGCTGTAAATTAGGGTTAGGGGGCGCAAATTACTTGCCTTACCCCGGGTGCTGACAACCCACACTACACTAAAAAAAAAATGGCTCCTCACTTTTTAGCTGGTTCCTAGAATCAAAGCAAATTTGTCAAGCCCTGGAACACCTCCAGGTAGCCATATTGCATTTTACTTAAAAATGTGATTTTTGTACTCACCATAAAATCTATTTCTCCGAGTTCATTGACGGACACAGCGTCTCCTTAATCTTGACCAGTGGGTTATATCGCCTCTGTAGGAATAGGACTAGGCAGAGCATTTAACCACGGGCCATCCTCAGTCCCTATATACCCCCCTGCCTGCTCCAGGTACTCAGTTTAGTAGCAAACAGTATTAGAAGAATTAAAACTCCATAGAGGGGTGGGCGCTGTGTCCGTCGATGAACTCGGAGAAATGGATTTTACGGTGAGTACAAAAATCACATTTTCTCCTTCGTTCATCGACGGACACAGCGCCTCCTTAATCTTGACCAGTGGGATGTCCCGAAGCAGTGGCAAAATAAAATGTGGTGTGGGGAAAATAACCCAACGCTAACCACAAGAGCCCTAACCAAGACACAGGAACCCATCTGGAAAAATAAGTTTTGAATGAAAAACACTCCTCAAGAGGGAACAGCCCCTCAAACAGCAGCCTGCAAAATTTTGCGGCCAAAAGAAGCATCCGCAGATGCAAGAATATCTACTTGGTAGAATTTGGTGAAAGTATGCACAACCTGACCTTTAATAGAATAGGCCTGAGTCACCATCTGTCAGATCCATCTGGAGATGGTAGCTGAAGATGCGGCCAGCCCTTTCCTTGGTCCTTGTGTAACCACAAAAAGTGAGTCTGACCTCCAAAAGGACTCCGTGGCTGGCAGATACACCTGAATTGCAGGAACCACATCCAAAGTATGCAAGGCAAATTCCTTGGGATGAGCCGGCTTAGGACACAAGGACGGCACCACAGTATCCTCATTCAAATGGGAGTCCAAGACCACTTTAGGTAGGAACGATGGACAGGGACGAAGAACCACCTTATCTCTATGGACCACTAAATAGGAGTACGACAAGATAATGCCGCCAACTCTGACACCCTATGGGCAGATGTAATAGCCACAAAGAATGCCACTGGGACAACGTAAATAAGGAAATCTCTTGAATATTTTCGAATGGAGGCTTCTGGAGAACTGAGAGTACCAAGTTCAAATCCCATGGTGGCAAAAGAGACTGTACAGGCGGAGCCATATGCTGGACTCCTTGAATGAAGGTACAAACTAAAGAGTGAGTGCCTATGGGTCGCTGAAAGAAGATTGCCAAGGCAGACACCTGGCCCTTGATGGTACTCAAGGCCAACTTTTGCTGAACACCCCGTTGAAGAAATGCCAAGATCCGAGCTATACAAAAGGAGCGAGGATGAGCGCCAATCGCCAAGAAATGTATGCTTTCCATGTACGATGGTATATCTTGCTAGAGGTCGACTTGCTCGCCTTCAACATAGTAGGGATCACTGATCCAGACAAACCTCTATCATTCAGTACCTGGCTTTCAATAACTAAGCCATTAAAATCAGCGACTGTAAAGCAGAATGGAAGCCCAGCCCTTGGGACAACTGGTCCTCTCTGAGGCACAGCCCCCAAGGGACGTTTATGGCCACCAGAATGATCAAAAGACTTTCGCCCTTGATCCTTCGCAGGCACAGCAGAAGAAGAGGAAGATGTTGACCCCGCAGTGGCACTAGGAAGACTGCGACATCTACCAGAGGCACCCGTGTCCTCGCCACAAACCTCGGTATCCTCCTGTGGAGCCGAACCTGTTGAAGGAGCTGCATGCAGGTCTGCGCAAGCAGAACTGTCTTGAAGGTGGATACCACCTGACCCAGAACCTGTATATAAGTCGGGAGAGAAAGCTGTTTGTGTGACAGCAGCCGGTGAACCACAGCCTATGGTTCCTGAAGTTTGTTCAGAGGAAGGACCCCCCTGGTCAGAATGCAAATCAGAGCTAGGTATTCCAATTCCCTTGACAGGGATAGGGGGAACCTTAGGTAGTTCGGACGTCACCTGAACCTTTGCAGGGATTCTATCCACAGGAGATTCAGGGACTAAACCTGAAATAGACAAACCTTGCCCCACTTTCTGGGAACCCCCAAAAGAATCATCTTGTGGATCCCCTTGACGCTTACGAAGGAGGTCCACGATGCCAGAAGCCAGCAAAGATGTCCCCCCCACAAGTCTCTGGTGAGGCCGCACCTGGAGTATGCCGTCCAATTCTGGGCACCAGTCCTCAGGAAGGATGTCCAGGTATTGGAAAGGGTACAAAGAAGGGCAACAAAACGAATTAAGGGATTGGAGGACGTTAGTTATGGGGAAAGATTACAAGCACTGAACTTATTCTCTCTGGAGAAAAGACGCTTGAGAGGGGATATGATTTCAATGTACAAATACTGTACTGGTGACCCCACAATAGGGACAAAACTATTCAGCGCAAGGGAATACACAAAGACACGCGGCCATTCACTGAGAATGGAGGAAAGGCGGTTTAACCTTAAGATGCGTAGAGGTTTCTTTACAGTAAGAGCAGTGGAAATGTGGAATTCTCTTCCACAAGCAGTGGTTTCTGCTGGGAGTATAGATAATTTCAAAATTACCACAACATTAAGGGATACACAATGTAATACTGACATAAAAACACACACATAGGTTGGACTTGACGGACTGTGTCTTTTTTCAACCCCACTCACTGACTATGTAACCTTCATGTTGAAGGGGTCTTGTCTGCGGGACTGGGGAAGCCCGCTCTAGGCTTACCAGACCAAGATTGCTTGGAACCCCCCACGGAAGACTTGAAAGACCTTTTTCCATTGTCTGCAGTCTCGGGGGCCCGAAAGAATTTCTTAAGGGCTGAGAAGGAAGGTCCACATTTACAGGGCCCCTACCCTTGAACAAACTGGACCGCAAGATCAACATAAGCAGCGGGAACCTGCTCATTCCCCAGACCTTGGCGCAAAAGCTTGGCCCATTCGGTCAGTGTCTGAGACACCAGGGCCAAAGCTAGGATCGGTTGCATTGCCGAACCTGCCATAGTGAACATGCTACGCGCCACAGACTCCACTTTCCTATTGACCGGGTCTTTAAAGGACGGGGAATCCTCTACTGGAATCATGGTAGCTTTATTCAACCTGGAAACAGGAGGGTCCACTTTTTTTATAAGTGGTTCCTCAAAGGGGTAATGCACTGCAAAATGTTCGTGGACCACAAATGGTGACTTTGGATGTTCCCATTATTTATAGGTAAACCAATCAAAATAAGGCAGATGAGGAAATACCTTTGGTGCACGAGGTGACTTATGCGTACCAAAAGCCACAACCACATCTGTGGCCACACCAGCCGCATCCTCCATTTTTGAAGTCTCAAGCATCGCAGTAATAAGTGCGTCCACCAGTGCTTTTTTACTCGCTGCTGTGACCGTGGAGGATTCATCCTCACTATCGGATGGGTCAGGAAACGTGATATTAGGCCCCCTTGGACGAGCCACATGCCCAGCAGCATCAGGCTCAGAATCGGATGAGACCAGCTGAGCAGGGGGGAAGCGGGGGATGCTTCCTCCTGGGCCCTTGCCCACACACTACTTCCACCCAGGATACAAACGACTCTAGGACCGCCATCAGCACAGCCATGGGAAGCTGGGGTTCTGAGGGACCTGCCCCCTCCATGAGGGGGTCAGTGGGGGAGATGTGACCCTGAGGCTCCATCAGGAGCAGGGAAAGGGGAAGACTCTGCAGCACAAAAGATATTTTGGCACTACTAAGGGATCCCCCAATGCTCAGGGTACCTGTCAGCAGGGAGAGAGATCACAGGGATCTCCAAGGACTCACTCTACCACTGGAGGAGCGCTGCCATTCAGCCCCAGCAAGACCATGGACGCAATCTCACTTCGTATATCCCGGGCAGGAAGAGGAGAAAGAGGAAGAGCCCCGGCATCTTCACGAGGCTTCAGTCCTCCAGCGTCTCAGTAGTTACATAGTAGTCAACGTTGAAAAAAGACAACAGTCCATCCAGTTCAACCTTTATAGGTGTACTCCTGTCAGTACCCATATCCTTTTATGTTATACTCATTGAGATAAACATCCAATAGTTTTTTAAATATGCCCATACTACCCGCAGTCACTACTGGTTGTGGAAGAGCGTTCCACAACTTTATTGCCCTAACAGTGAAGAACCCCCTACGCATTCTCAGATTAAACCGCTTTTCTTCCCATCTCAGTGTGTGTCCCCTTGTCGTCCTACATTCCCTGAGACTAACCAGTTTTTCTTTTATGCTAGAATCCCCATTGAGATATTTATAGATCATAACCATGTCCCCTCTTAAGCGTCGCTTCTCCAAAGAGAATAAGTTTAGCTCCTGCAGTCGTTCCTCGTAAGGGCTTCCATTCCTCTTATCAGTTTAGTTGCCCTCCTTTGGACTCTCTCCAGCTCCAGTACATCCTTTCTGAGGACGGGTGACCAGAACTGGACAGAATACTCCAAATGTGGCCTAACCAGGGTTTTATATAGTGGCAGAATTATAGTTTTGTCCCTGGAGCAAATCCCTTTTTTATGCATGCTAATATTCTACCTGCTCTGGTTGCTGCTGCTTGACATTGCATGCTATTCCTCATTCTGACATCTACTAGGACCCCCAGATCCTTCTCTATTCTTGATTCCCCTAGAGGCTCCCCCCGTAGAGAGTACTGTGCTTTTATGTTTTTTGCCCCAAGTGCATTACTTATTTATTATTATTTATCTACATTGAACCTCATTTGCCATTTGTCCGCCCACTGCGTTAATTTGTTCAGGTCATTCTGTAGAATGTCAATATCCTGCTGTGATGTTATTACCCTGCTTATTTTTGTATCATCAGCAAAAATTGAGACAGAATTGTTAATCCCTTCCCCTAGATCGTTAATGAATACATTTAATAATATTGGTCCCAAAACAGATCCTTGGGGTACCCCACTCATCACTCCAGTCTGAGTGCATGTTATTAATCACCACCCTTTGGACACGCCCCTGTAACCAGTTCTTTACCCAAGAACAAACCTTATGGTCTATACCTGCATATCTTAGCTTGTAAATCAAGCGTTTATAGGGAACTGTGTCAAAAGCTTTTGCAAAATCCAGGTACACCACATCCACTGAACTCCCCCTATCTATATGGCCGCTCACTTCCTTGTAGTATGTTAGCAGTAGACCAATGAAAAATGGGCGCCGCGACATCATCAGGCTACACAAACATGGCCGCCAGCCAGAGACCAGTATAACCAATGGAAAATGGCTGCCGTAATGTCATTGGACTTCTCCAAGATGGCCGTCGGTCGTTTGACATGCTGAAGCATGCTGCCAGGATCCACAAAGGTTATGTACGCCATTAGGCAGGATGAACACCTAGAGGACTCTAATGTGCACTCTGCTACCGCTGTGCACTCTGCACTGGGGCACCTCAACTGCACTATACCTCATGCTGCACTACACAGCAGGGCATGCACCTAGGGGTCTCCATTGCCCCTCTGCACTGGAACCCCCCTATACCACCAGGGCAGGACACACATTCAAGCACCTTACAGAGGGGGGAATGAAGAGGGAGACCCCCCAGGGTCTCTGTCGCCTGTCCTGGGACCCCATTAGTTCATCGAGGGAAGGGGGGAGTCCAGCTCACCTGAGGGACTTAAGGATGGGAGGAGGTATCCTATGGGCAGGTTTGACCATCCCTGGAGAGTACCCGCGTCCACCCCACCCCCACACAGAAGGAGGGGGACTGTACTTACCCCTTCCACGGCTGCGGTTATCGCTCCAGACAGGACCCTCACCACCGAAGTGGGGGGTTGTTGGCCAGGGGCATGCTGCAAATCGGACCAGAGCCCGTTTGTATGCGACCCTGTGAGACGTTTAACTCGCAGGCCAGCCTTCATCCGTTGAGGCTACGTCACAGCAGACCTAACGTGTAGCTGCGGTCTGCACGCACTCGCTGGGTGAACTGGGAAGAGGGAAGACCACTGGATCTAGATTATCCAGCCCGTTGCCCAGCCCGGCAGTTGATTGCAGCTCTCCCAGGAGATGCATGGAAGGAAGAAAAAAATAAAAAATTGCTAGGACCCAAAAGATCTCAGCAAGGAGCTAGGTCCTTACTCCTGACCAGACAGAAAAAACTGAGTACCTGGAGCAGGGAGGGGGTTATATAGGGACTGAGGATGGCCTATGGGGCATAGCCAATTTTATGTTCTGCCTAGTCCTACTCCTGCAGAGGCGATATAACCCACTGGTCAAGATTAAGGAGGCGCTGTGTCCGTCGATGAACAAAGGAGAAATTACAGAGTTGCAGATGGAAAAGGTTGCAATTGTATACACTGTTATTTATTTTTTTTATTTGCAAATTTTTCCCCTTGAAAGTGGAGTTACCTTTTAATGAAAAAAACTGTTCGTACACTTCAAGATAAGCAATTACTGCTTGACAAAGTTTGAAACCCTTGGCTGTCTTACCTACAACTACCACCTGAATGCGGGTGGACTAGCGGCTAGGCATCCCTCCCCTACCTCCTCCTTTCCTCTTCCCCCTATTTCTTCATGTACTTTCTCTCTTACTCCCTCCTTTGTATTCTTTGCACTCAGAAAGTCAATTTTCCTCTATCAGTTATGCATTGTGTGACATGGTGCTTATACAAGTATTGTACTTTCAGAAAGGCCATGGACTTATGTCTCTATGGCATCCTGAGTTCCCCGATCTCGGCCCTTTATACCCTCTTTCCCTAGCAGAGGGGTGATTGAGTGATGTACTTGAACTTGTTTATATAGTTTTATATTCATGAGATTTTGATATAAGCTCTACCTGGCTTCCTTGAGCATGGACGGGGGTTACCGCTGTGAATGAAAACTGACATTATATCTGACTCTCAAGAGCATTATGCTTGACTTAGCTGTGTACTGAAGGATATTTTGCTGTTAAGCAACTTTTTGATTGTTATATAATTTTTTTTTATGCATCACTACCAGAAAAAGTGGTTTAAAAAAAATAGGGAAGGAAATAAAAAAGAGAGAGAAGGGAGGAATTGAGATGGGACTGGAAAGTAATAATGCAAAGAGAGAGAGAGAGAGAAAAAGAACGAGAAAGAAAATAAGAAATTACAACACTGAACCAGTCAGGGTACTAGAATGTACCCATTGTTTGTAGAGTTGCACCAACATTTTGGCCGCCAAAAAATGGTGTTTTTGGCATGTGACCTAAAAAGGGGCGGTCCGCCCCGGGTGTCATCCTGGAGCAGCGAGCTCCCGCTGTGTCGCGGAGCTGGATTTGAATCGCTGGGCAGCACTGTAACAATACCCCGCCTCCTAGACCATCTCTTGTCATAGATGGCAGGCGCTGACCATCTCTTGTATCAAGTCTGCAGTCTCTGGCCATCTCTTGTATCATTTCTGCAGTCTCGGACAATCTCCTGTATCATGTCTGCAGTCTCTGACCATCTCCTGTATCATGCCTGCTAGAGGTGCACCGAATGGAAATTTTGCTACTACTACTAGCAATGTGTTTAAGTAAGAGATTGAAGACCTGATACAAGAGATGGTTAGAGATTACAGAATGCATTTTTCTTGTGCTTTTCTTGCACTAATGGTGCCAATAATGGCCAACAATAAATTCATATTAAAGTGGTTGTATCCCCTTAAAGTGGATGTATACCCGAAAAAAACAATTTTTACTAACCCTTGTAGCTTGTACAGGAGAGGACTTCACATCATCTGTGCCCAGTTTTATCACGAAGAGTTAATCCAACAATGAGTAAAACTTATCTTTTTTCACTATGATAAAAAACGACTGACTAAGAAATAAGTGCTGTGCGACAGAGGTGATTCTTATCTCATGCACTTGCATTCACACCCCCACATCCCCCCTCCTCCCCTTTCTTCTCTAGGTCTCCTGGGATTGGCTGTTCAACACCTCAGCATGATTCTACATGCTAAAGTCATGTGGTGTCTTTCCTTGGTTTTGACTGGATGATAGTGATCAATGGGCATTTTCTACAGCATCAGCACAAGTTCAGTGTAATAAACATGGAAGAGATGATTATTCCAACTCCTAACATGCCAACAAAAAGACGACACACAGACAACTGATCCAGGGGATCAGGGGACGGTGTCAGTAGGGCAGTGGACGGTGTCAGTAGGGCAGTGGACGGTGTCAGTAGAGCAGTGGACGGTGTCAGTAGAGCAGTGGACGGTGTCAGTAGAGCAGTGGACGGTGTCAGTAGAGCAGTGGACGGTGTCAGTAGGGCAGTGGATGGTGTCAGTAGTGCAGTGGACGGTGTCAGTAAGGCTGTGGACAGTGTCAGTAAGGCTGTGGACAGTGTCAGTAGGGCAGTGGATGGTGTGAAAAGGGCTGTGGATGGTGTCAGCAGAGCAGTGGAAGTCAGTAAGGCTGTGGACAGTGTCAGTAGGGCAGTGGCCAGTGTCAGTCGGGCAGAGGACGGTGCCAGTAAGGCTGTGGACGGTGTCAGTAAGGCTGTGGACGGTGTCAGAAGGGCAGTGGACGGTGTCAGTAGGGCAGTGGACGGTGTCAGTAGGGCCAGCGGAGGGTGTCAGTAGGGGCAGCGGAGGGTGTCAGTAGGGGCAGCGGAGGGTGTCAGTAGGGGCAGCGGAGGGTGTCAGTAGGGGCAGCGGACTGTGG